>LPNX011229968.1:177832-251285 GCA_001517045.1 Pseudotsuga menziesii
GTAGGGGTAGCTAATCCCTAAAGGAGACTTATAGCACCTGATGACCATGACTAGCCATACATCACATAGTAGATCCTCATGACTTGATACAACAGAAGTAATATGGTCTTGATACAACAAAAGACTAGTCTTTATACAACACAAGACTCATGAACTTAATACAACATTAGTTCTGGACTTGATACAACACAAGTCTTTGACCTTGATACAACACAAGGTCTTGATCTTAATACAACATAAGATTCTGATCTTAATACAACATAAGATCACAGTACATGCATTTATCATAACCCCAACAAACTAGCTTAATACAACACAAGATATTAACTTAATACAACATAAGTTGATGAACTTAATACAACATAAGTTCTGGAATTTATACAACACAAGTCTCACGGAGAATGGCTCTCGATGTTGTACATTTAATGCTCCCTCTCAGTGGGGGAGACATTATATGCCATACCAAGAATATCTTGAAAGTGTCTGAACTTCGTCATATATAGAGGATTTGTCATCACATATGCAATCTTCTCATCATTAGCTATGTATTGAAGTTTTACAATACCTTTCTGGACTATGTCTTACATGAAGTGATACTTCATTTCTATGTGTTTTGACTTGTTATGAAACACAATATTTTTGGAAATATTTATACAACTCTATTTATCACACCTGATCACCATAGGCTCTCTCTTTACATCGAACAATCCTCCAAATATATTTCTCAGCCACACCGCTTCTCTACAAGTAGTACTAGTAGCAGTGTACTCAGCCTCTGCGATGGTCTAGGAAGCTAAACCTTGCTTTCAGCTAGACCCTGAAATCATAGTAGAACCCAAGCTGAAACACTACCCTAAAGTTATCTTCCGATCAACAATTCTATCACCCCAATTAGAATCAGTATTTCCAAGCAATAACACTCCTCCATCGGAGGAATACCTAAGTCCATAAGCAATTGCACCACATAGGTATCTCAAAATATGCTTACCTGCAACTTGGTGTATGTGTCTAGGATCAGTAATGAACTAACTCAAAAGGCTAAATTCATAGCAAATTTCTGGTCTCGAGTGTATCAGGTACATCAACGAGCCAATCAACTGTCTATATAATGTGGGGTCCACTAGATCTGATCCAGTCTCAACCTCATGGAGTTTCAACAAATTGCAATCCATTGGAGTATTTATGGATTTACAATCTACCATGTCAAATCTGTGCAATATATCCACAGTGTACTTCCCTTGAGAAATAAATATCTCATCCTTCATCTGCCAAATCTGAAGGCCTAGGAAGTAGTGCATAAGACCCAATTCTTCCATCCCAAACTCTGAGGTAAGCTCCCTCTGACACTCAACAATTAGTCTTTCCTCTCCAGTGAGGAAAGATCATCCACATATAGGACTAGTACCAGAGGTTGGTTCTCCACTACTCTGAAGTACAAGTTTGAATCTGCATCACTCTTCAAGAAACCTAGTTTCTGAAGATAATATGTCTATTCTGGCATACCAAGCCTGCGGAGCTTGTTTTAACTCATACAATGCTTTCTTCAACTTGCACACATGGAACTCCTTCCCATGTATCACAAATCCCTTAGGTTGCTTAATGTAAACCTCTTCCTCAATCTCACCATTGAGGAAGGCGATCTTCACATCCATATAGTGAAGCTTCCAACCCAATACTGATGAAAGTGAAATAATAGATCTGATAGTAGTATAACTGTCCATTAGAGAAAAATTATCCTCATAATCAATGCCCTCTTTCTTATAAAATCCACGAGCAACAAACTTGGATTTGTACTTGTCCACACTGCCATCTGCAACATGCTTTATCTTGTAAACTCATATGGAAGTTACAACTGACTTCCTCTTAGGTTTGGGAACAGTATCCCAAACATCATTCTTCATAACAGAATGATATTCCTTTGTCATAGCATCTTTCAATACGTGCTGCCCTGCAACCTCTTCATATGATGAAGGATCTGAGTCATTGATGTTGCTCATGGAAAGTCACATCTCAACTAACCTGAACACGTCTCTCACCAGGTACATATATTCTAAATGTCTTAGAGGTATCACTGTAGCCAACAAAAGTTCCCTTCTTTCTATAAGGTTCCATCTTGGTTCTCTTTTCTTTTGGAATGTGAATATACACAGGACGTCCAAAAATACAAAGATGTGATATGTCTGGTTTCTCACCAGTGAACACCTCTTCAAGTGTTTTCTCATCAAGAACTATATGCAAACTTCTGTTCTGTATGGACACTAATGTACTAGTAGATTCTACCCACAAATAAGCAAGTAGATATTGATCATGTAACATGGCTTTTGCAGCCTCACAAACAGTTCCGTTCTTTCTCTATGCAACCCCATTCTATTGAGGGTTGTAGGGATTGTTAACTGTCTACATATCCCTGCATCACTACAAAACTAATTAAAAGCATTTGATTCGAATTCTTCACCATTATTAGACCTTAGGGCATGGATATTCCTAGTTTTATGATTCTCAACTAAGGATTTATACTCTTGGAATTTACTGAAGGCTTCACTTTTGGATTTCATGAAGTAAATCTAGGCCTTATGAGAGAAATCATCAATGAATAAAACATAGTAGAGATCCCCACCGAGGGATGGGGAAGACCTAGATCCACACACATTTTAGTGCACTAAATATATTATGCCTTTATATATAGTATGGCTGGTAGGAAACTTCTTTTTAACATTCTTTCCTAAAGTACAAACTCTATAAACAATATCATGTACATAATCAAAACTAGGCATACCTTTCACCATTCGCTGCAAACCAGGGAGTGCTCTAAAGTGGAGGTTTCCAAGCCTCCTATGCCATAACTCGCATGGGCTGATAGTATGATGAGTCATGGATGCAATATAATTTCCTTGGACCTTATAAATTCCTCATTCTCATACTCCAATAACAGTAGCAGTATCAATGTTCTGGTTCTTCGGACACAAGTATGCTTGATTATCGATGAAGATGACTTGAAAGCCTTTATCTTCAAGGACAAAAAAGAGAGAGTAGGTTCTTACTCAATATAGGAACATAAATAATGTCCTCCACATGTATCGTGTCTCCTGAATTCATCTTGAAGGATGTGGATCCAACTCCTTGGATTGAGTATGTGGAATTGTCTCCCAATTCTACCATGCATGCAAATTGTTTCTCTTTTATGTTGGAGATTGTGCCCTTGTATCCTGAAATGTGCTTTGAAGCACCACCATCAATCATCCATGTATATTCTCCTATGATGAGATATCCTAACAAAGAAAAGACAAGGTAATACTCCCTCTTTGTCTCTTTCTCTTCGGGTGCACCTTCTTTGGAATTGTCTTCTATAACGGTGGAAACATGAAATATTCCTTCTTTTCTTTTCTTTAGACAAAAATCCCACATAAAGTGTCCCAGATTTTGAAAATAAAAACATTGAAGATTTTATTTTCCAAAACCTTTATTGATCTCTTTCTTCTTTGCATGGAGAGACTTCTTGGGAGCGAATGGCTTCCTCCCTTTCTTGGTTTTAGCCTTGCGATCTAGATTCTCCATATTAGGGTGCACTACTTTGTTCTTGAATGCAATCATGCCAAATTATTTCAAAGTTGGGATGCTCTTCTCTTCCATTTACCATAGAAATAAGGGTCTCCCATGAGGCGGGGATCCTATCAATGACGGTTTGAAGAATATCATCCTCATCCGTCTCCAGACCGATGCTTTCAAGTTGATCCTTCACTTGTGAAATTTTTGTGAAGAATGAGGCTATAGTCTCATCTCTTTCCATATTCATGTTGCACAACTTGTTCTTCAAATCCCTCTTTTGAGTAGGGGCCTTCTTCTCATAGAGATTCATGAGTGTGTCAAGACACTCCTTTGTCGTCTTCAATGGTGTGATCAGCTACATGAGGTTGTCCTTCACAGAGTTGTATATGATCCTCTTTGCCTTTGATTTATTCTTCTTGTAATTTGTTCTTCCTACATTTGTAGTAGGCTCTTCATTCATGGTGGTCACAAAGGAATCAAGATCATGCTCTTGGAGAATGTTGATCACTTTCACCTTCCATGTGTTGAAGTTTGTTGTGTCTTTAAGTTAGTCTTCCAGTATGACGGATATTGATGCCATTTCTTCAAGATCTTGCTCAATGCTTCAAGATACTGCATAAGTTTATAATGTTTCCACAAAACTAAGCTCTTGCATGCTATTGATTTGATACACTGTCAATGTTTTAGCAAATATGAAGATACTTGAACTTTAAAATTTTTGATAAACAAATACAGTGCATGTAAGTCTAATACAACAATTCAAAAATAGAAATCATTGAATCCATAAGACACGTGATGAACCTTGGGAAAACCCTCCAAAATATGAGGATGAAAAACCCAACAAACAATCCTTTGAGTATGATAGATAATGGAATATAATGATTTTACAACACTTACAGATTGCTTGATAAGAGATATCTAAGCAACACTTGAGAATATAGATCATACAAAATACTGTCATAGCCTTGCCAAGTGCATAACACTCTAATAACAAGCTTATTTAATCATACAATGAAGGTAGCAAATGGTTGCATGCATTTTGGGAACTGTGAACACTATACACACTGTGTGCACTCATCACACATTACCTATTACACCTTCCTTGACTCGTTGCCAAGTTGTCACCTTGTAATTATCTCCCACACTAAAGATATGCGCCCTCCATTAATTCACTAGTGTTAACTGCCTCTAACAGAATGTAACTGAACCGACTCCTGAACTGAATGTAACTAAACTGAACTAAATGTGAACTAATTAACTAATTTCTTGTCCATTAGTTAGGATTTTAACTGAATGTCTTTAGTGCTTCACAATAAGTGCCATCCACAACAACCACTTTGCATAAATTAAGGAGTAAATTCCTTAATTGACTGAAACTTGTTTTACACAACATAGACTTTAAATGATGTCTTTGCAATTCGAGTTCACCGGGGGTATGACACAAGCAATTTGAATATTTACTCTATCTGTGTGATCATCTCATTTATCATTAATTAATTCCGCATGGCCCATGATTGTTTAATTAATTAATCATCTTTATCATATCATACTCAGAAGAATTGTTTCCAACCTATGATCATATGTATTACCCTGGGTCATATAGTCATATGCTAAAGTAAATCACTCTAGGGGTAGATAATCCGACCATGACTAACCATACATCACATAGTAGATCCTCATGAATTGATATAAAACAAGTCATATGGTCTTGATACAACACAAGACCAGCCTTGATACAACACAAGAATCATGAACTTAATACAACATATGTTCCAGACTTGATACAACACAAGTTTGTGACCTTGATACAACCCAAGGTCCTGATCTTAATACAACATAAGATCCTGATCTTAATAAAACATAAGATCATGGTACATGCATATCTCATAAACTCAATAACCTATCTTGATACAACATAAGCTCTTAACTTGATACAACATAAGTTGATGAACTTAATACAACATAAGTTCCGGACTTGATACAACATAAGTCTCATGAAGAGGTTTATGAACTTAATACAACATAAGTGCCAGAATTTATACAACACAAGTCTCATGTAGAATGGCTCCTAATGATTTACATTTAACATGAACCACCAATCCATGTCCAACACATCTAGGTAAAAAAAAACTTGCTTGCAGTGATTTTGGAAAACATATGGCTCCTTAGTTTCATCCCACATATTTATAGATTTGATAAATATTATCCCACTCTCGTGATCTTCCCTTATATACCTCTGATTGAATGAATCCCACTACTTACACCTAAAATAACATATTGGAAATACGAGAAGTCCACTTGAATGATATCTCGTATATTTTTTATTTAATCTAACTTCCCCTCTATTATGTTTCGATTGATGTGGCTAGCACCACTAGATTGGTTGAACACTACTTCCACTCCATAGTCTTGTGTGACATGTCAACCATCGGTATCCTTTGTGCAAAAATGATGCCCATATGTCCACATATATGGGTACAAATGCACATCTAAAATTGTGAACAAATGATGGTGTCATTTGTTTAATAACTCGAACATTAATACAAAATATAGTGTTGGAATTATGATAGGTATTGCAATCATATGGAAACAGATCAGAATGTGATATGGTTGTCATTAACGGACAAACATAGAATATGATCCAGAGAAGCAGAGGACTCAGACGAATAAGAAAAAGACTTAGAAGAATCAACGGTTTGTATAGAGATCTGACGGTCAGGAGTAAACCTGCAAAGTTTGAAAGAAAATCTGATGAACAGATACGATAGTCAGGAGTGAACCTGCAAAGAAATCAACAGTTCAGAAGAAAAGAAAAAGGTGGAATGCCTAAGATAAGAAATCAAAGTCTAAAATAATATGGGTTTCCGCAACCCGAAGTCCTCTAGCAGAAAGGGAAAGGCGAAATTCCAAAGATGAGAAATCAAAGTTTAAAATAATATGGGTTTCCGCAACCCGGTGTCTGCTAGAGAAATGTGGAAGGTGGAAAGCGGAAGATGATAAATCAAGTCTAAAATAATGTGGGTTTTCACAAACCAGTGTCTGCCAATGGAATGCAAAATGTGGAAGGTGGAAATCGGAAGGCAGACGGCCAATGTACCAGGAAATGCTCAACAAAGAACGGACTCCAATTCTATGGTGAACTAGATTTCACATTAATTTCATGTCCAACCTCTGTGTTTATACTTCAGGTATTTCAACGAGAAAAAATCGTTCGTAGATGTTTAATATCTTCCAACTTCGATCAACAACGGATTACAAATAGAACAAAACTAAATTGCATTAAAATTTTGCTCCCATATCCACCGTTATTTCACCTACTAATTGAATCTGCGGAAGAGCCGAGGACCTTCAGAAATAGATCGATGATGGAACTCAAATATCATAAGGAGGATTTGATATAAATTTCGTGCACATCGGGATTTTATTAATCCGTGCTAGATATCCCTGTGAAATAACTCACAACCGTTGATATGTTTTGGTGATTAATATGATTCGTCGATATTGATCCTAATCCCAATGATTAGTTTCATATTTTGTAACTCGACTTCCCTTTTATCCTCCGCGCTCTTTCACCAACGAAATTCATTATGGCCGTAGATCTTCGGCACCTTCAAATATCTACCACATGATCTACAATCGTGGGGACGATTTAATTTTGGCACTATTGGGTTATCTTAGGCATCAAACGGTTTTGATCAGTTATGAAATTGAATAGTTAGATATACGAAGAGGTGAAGGGTTCAATGATTGATAAGTATAAGAGGATGTGGGTGAAGAGAAGTGGTGTGTTCTCTCTGCAGGCAGAGAGCTGGTGCATGGACCGCCGTCGAAGTGGGGATTGTAGAATGAAAGATGAATCTGAGTTCTTTCAACAATATCTAGAATAGAGACAATGAGGGGAACAAAGGTGCATAAGAAAATCCAGAAGTAGATCAGAATAGAGTTGGTATGCATTGTTATATTCGTTTTTCTACATATTGTAATGAACGTGTTTAAATATAAGGAACAAGGGTGGTGCTAGGAAAAACATGTTGTATTTTCTGTACAAGTTGGAGCCTGTATAAGTGGAAGTTGGTGCTTCAATCCAGTAGGAGCTGGAGAATGTTATTTTAGTGGGTGCTAGGAAAAACATGAGGGTTGGTGCTCTCTGCAAGAAGGGAATTTGTAAATAGAGGTTGCAGCCTCATTTAAGTAGGTGCTCAAATAAAGAAGAATATTTGTCTATCTCTATCATGTGTCTGCGATTGATGATCATCATTCCTTCTGTTATACTTGTTACATTATCATAACTATAAATCTGTAATCAGTAATAATGGTTTAAATATTGAAAATGGCTTATGCTTTAGAAATAACTGATTCACCCCCCCCCACCTTCTAAGTTATTTGAATAATTTCAACAATTGGTATCAGAATGGGTTCCTTTTATTTAAAGGTATATTTTTAAGCTTAAACATGACAAGTTATGAAGGGACTTCATCCAAAACGGTTCCTCTATTTGATGGAACAAGTTTTTCCTTTTGGAAGGTTAGAATGAGTACCTATATAATGTCCTTAGGTGCTGATGTTTGGGATGTAGTAGACACTGGATATGTAAAGCCAGTTGTGCTAGCCTCCAGAGATGACAAGTTGGAATTTAGTTTTAATGCAAAAGCAATGAACGGTATCTTGAGTGGTCTTGCAGAGGCTGAGTTTGTTAAGGTGATGCATCTTGAATCTGTGAAAGAGATGAGGGATAAACTTGTAAGTAGTTATGAAGGAAATGAGAAAGTAAAGGTTGCCAAACTACAAACATATAGACTAAAATTTTAACAACTAAAGATGAATGAGGATAAGAATGTAATGTCCTCTTTTTGGAATTTTATTAAAATTCCCAATTTCTCAATTTTTCACAATTTTGGCTCTTGACTAGTTTTGATGTCTAGACTTCCAAATTGACCCAAATGCTTCCAAATTTTTTCTGAAGGAACATTAATGATAATATAACTTAAATATAATGCTCATTTATGATTTTTGACCTCCCAATTGCTTCTTTAAACTTGTTTAATGTTCTATTCAAAGTAGGAGTCTTTACTAGCAAATTGAGGCTCCAATTCCCCCTAGGTAATTGCCGAAAATGGCTTCACAAATGATCCCAAAGTCACTTGAATTTCTGAAAAGAGGCTGGGTATGTGTAAGGGAACTTTTAAAAGTCTCATATGCATCATGGTTCAGTTTATACAGTCTGTTATGACTCTTTCCAAAACAACTCCCAAGTCACAATTTTGACCCTTGGAGAAAATGCACCAAATCTTCTCCCAATGCAATAAAAATGAGTAAAATGGCTTCCAATTCTTAAGTACTTAACATGAGAATTTAAATAAAAAATTAATTACATTCCATCCATCATACATTTATCAGATATACATTCCTTTATTCGAAATAATAAGCATTACCATGGCATATATCAAAATGGAGTGGAAATGGTCATTGTTTGCTCATTAAAAGTCATTTTGACAGACAACTCTTGGGAATTTCAACTTGAAACTTTTTGAGAATGAATAAAAGAGAGTATTTAACTGATTCCAATCATAAATGGACAATTAAAGGCTCTCCCAATTCTAAATCATCAGCATTGCAATGGTTCACAACAAGATAGTGGGGAAATGACACTATTTCTTCATTGTTCAACATTTTTACATGATTTCTTTTGGGTATTTCAACCTGAGAGTATTATAAAAATTAAATACAGAGAATATAAATCAGAACGTAAGATAATTATCATTATAATATTCCCCAAAGAGATCAATAGCTGACCCAAAGCGCAATCCCTCCATTGGCATGAATATGGTGTGAAAACTGGAAATAGTTGAGAGAGAGAGTGCTGCAATAGAAGAATCCACATTCTTTCCTGTATATTACACCTGAAAATAATAATCCATTAAATATCCATGAAATACCTGAGTGGGATTTCCAAACACCAACTAGGATGGGAATCTTTCACCCTCGAAATTGGCTTAAGCAAGAAAATTAGTCATCCACTAGCTCTCACAATTCACAAATGACAATTTCACAAATGAGAAAAAGCTTCTTCTCATAGCTGATCCCTGTATTTTATAAAAATTATTGGTATTATAAGGTTCAAAATCCATCCATAAACCAAATCCAAGTCGAATTGGTGTGGCTGCTCATGCTATGCCATGTGGCCTCTCTCTTCACCTTCCCTCTTCTCCCAAATTTGAGTAGGAGCCTCTTGGCCTTCTCCAACTCCCAATTTCTACCTCCAAGATGCTCTATTCAGGATTGACATGTAAGTATGTTATTATTTTAGCCTTAAAATATGAATTGGGTCATAACTGTCATAGAATCTCCATCATTGGTGTCATAGCTGTCATAAATGTAAGGGGAATCTAGCCAAGTGTCCATGAAACTCCCATTTGGCTCTTCCTCTCCCATGTAAGTTACAATTCATCCCAAATTAGACCTATGAAGTATATGTAAAAGTATATTAACATTATAATCCATACAAAAACATTATACTTCCCATATATTCAAATTTGCAAGAGAGGAGGAGGGTTTTTAGGAGAAGAATTCATAGTGATAAGGGTATATGGATATTACTTGGATCCTTATGGACTCCTGATTTTTCTTAACCATAATATCTTTATCTTGGAGTTTGTGAGACTACTTTACTAGATTGATGATAATTATTTTTTGGGGGTTAAAAGGAACGGTTTTGTCACTGATCACATTGCCATGTGAGGGTATGTATTAACAAACCCCAAAGGTGGGAGGAAGGTTTCTATAATACTGGAGTCTATGAAATACCCCTTGGAAATTACTTGGAAGTATGACCCTTATTTCCTTATACCAGTAGTGAGAGGGGATAAGACCATTGGCCCAAATATTAATGAGAGTAGGCCTCTAGGTGAAAATATTAGCTAATAGATATTCATGGTTGGAAGTAAAATATATAATGGAGGGAAAAAAAGAACTTGAAAAATCTACTTATGAGGCCTTTCCTACTCTTGAGACATAAAATCCATTTTTCTAACTTACTTTACATTATACATGTTAGAGAGTGCGATCCTCACAAAAAATAATACCATGTTTATTACCTTGCCTAAAAATAATAAAAAAGAAACAATAAAGGGAAATGTTTATAGGCACAATATGGGATACTAGTGGAAAATGAGCTATACCTTAGGAAGGAAAATGATAATTATGGTATTACCCCTCAAGATGAAGAGATTTCCAAGATTTATGATGATTTTCATGTAGATGAAGAGGACAAGAAAGAGATGGAAAGAGCCATATTTCTTTGTCCTCCAAGTGAGGGCCTTGCGCCTCAACAAAACACATAGGAAGAAAGTGATGTTTTTTTTGTAAGTAAGAATCCACAGAGTTTCAAACCAATGACCTTATGTAAAGAGTGCCTTAATAGTACACCTATTCACCGTCTATTCTATGCCCCGTGGGCAATGTGAGCTTCACATACATTAATGGATTTCCAATGGCCAAGGCCACAATTTTCAAAGTAGTAATAGGGATAGGAAAACATGAACAAGGACCATCTAATTATTTATAGTGGAAAAAGGTTCAAGGGATTAGGATTAAGATCCACCCAAGGTGATCCCATGACTAGGAAATAGAACATGTCGTCAACCTTCACACCAACCACTAACAAGAAAGCAACATTTAAAAATATTATGGATGAATTAATTAAGAGGACACCTATCCTTTACCCATTGGAGCTAATTCACCCCGACCAATAAGAAATTGTTCAAGAAGGTTATCAAGTCTTGATGAATATAGATACAAAAGAGGGAATCCCCTTGAAACAAAGGGAAACATGAACAAAGAAAACAAAGGGAAACATGAACAAATAAAACAAATGAAGGCACGTGAGAAGATAAGAATGAAGAAAAAATAGAAGAAAAAATATAAATTAATTGAGGAAAAAGAAAAGGAAGACCTCGTGCAATAAATACTGGACAATTAAGAAAAGGAAGATCTTGTAAATTATATAACCGAGGAAGAAATAAAAGAATATATTTCTTATAAAGCAACATAGGAGAAAACAAAAAAACTATGTTGCATAGATAATGAATTATGAGAGATGAAGAACAAAAGAAGGAAGGGGTGATGAGCAAGGTACATAAAGAAAACGTGGAGGAAAATAAATATGATGAGAAGGGAAAGAAATATAAGTAAGAGAAGAGTGGGAGAAAAATAAGTAGACGAATAGGAAAACAAGGAATAATATGGGGAAATAAAGAAGAGGAAAAGGGAGGATGTTGAAGGTAGTGGGGACATTGAGGTAAAACAAAATGAGAACATAGGAATTTGGATGGGAGACATAAGGAGTAGAAAAAAAAGAAGTTCAGTAGGTCCTATTTAAACCAAAGGCATAGGAGACCCCTCCCACATTATCCATCCATTCTTGTTGAACCTACGAAGCAACACAAACTACATTTTATTATTGTACAATGAGGGCTTGCAACACACATGATATTGGCCCCTCAAAAACCTCTGATGTTTCATCTTCCCTCTTTGGCACCATCCAACCTTTCTAAATTTTTACCTTTTTACTACGTTAAGAGAATACAAAGAGAAGATAAAATCTTGGAAGAGCTCTATTGTAGCCCATTTTTCTCTAAGTATTGGCATAGAACAATGTTCAGTAGAAGACAATCCACAAAAGACATGAAGTAGAAACCTAAGTATTTGGATTGAAAAGGTTTGAGTACTTAGGTTTCAAGGAGTCATCTCATAAATTCTTCTTTTCTATCCTATTCAACCATCTGTGCATTTTCCTAAAGTCATTGACACTTTGTATAAGTGTAGTACAAACGGTAGACTCTTGGGTAGATTTGGGAATATCCTGCAACTTTGTCTATGTCCTATACATATATGATGTTTTTTATGTGATGAGAGATATGATAGTTATTATTGTGGATTCTTGAGATTTAGTTGGTCAATTATTAGTTTGAAATCCTTGAGTTCATTTTGTTATGAGATTCAACGTTTAATCAAATAATACATTGGAAGAATATTCTACTCATGTGTATTTGATTGTGGATTATATGATGATGAGCACATTGTTATCTTCAATGTAAATGATTTAGATTATTACTTGAATGAATGTGATTAAATTATAACTAATTGATTATGCACCCTCACTAAATATTTAGTACTATGCATATTATTAACATGGTAAATATCATACAAGCCTTGAGTGAGACCTCCTTCCTTCGAAAGTTTGAATATGTCGATGTACTAGACTACATTGGTCCTGTGTTGGAAACCTTATATGTACCCTTCATATATCATATATCCAAAAAGATGGTTTGATTTCCAAGACCTTAATAAATGTAGAATAATATAGATGTGGTACTAGTGGGTGAAGGTTAAGATTTAAGATTGGATAGAAGAAAAAATTAATGAATTCACCTATCCAAAAAGTGAGATAAATACCTATTGAAATTATTACATGAGATTTTCTAAGTGGAATTCCTTTCTAGGTGGAATTCTCAGTAAATTTGCACGAATGGATAGAAATATCAATAAAAACAATATTGATATTGGCTTCTATGACCAAGATTTGAGTGGACCATTAATATTTTGCTAAATACATGATGCGATGACTATAAGTTGATTTGACTAATTGACTTTTGGTGTAAAGTTGTTGTGTAAGGATATGCTTTAGAGTTTGCAATAGATTGTCATCAATGATTGAATAAGGAATTGCAATTCCATAATAAGGGATCATAAAGAATATTTATTGATGAAATAGAGATATAGATAAAATTATTGGTTGTGGAGCAGGGAATGCTGCCAATGCTTGCTAAAATGGAGGCATAATCCCTGCATCGGGGAGTGGAAGAGTAGGAGGACCCGATGGTGGATTTGATGTCACAATTTGATCAAAGGATCAAGGATGGTGAAGCTAGTATGTATTGAGAGACAAAAATACAACAAATAACAAAGGTGCATGAAGATAATAAATAGCTTCCAGCAGGAAGAAATGAAAAAGATCCACACCAAACAAAAGTCTTTGATGAGAATATTGTGTTAGGGTCCTACTCTACTTCCTTTAAACATATAGGTTATTATGTAGTGATGCCATATATATTAAATAAGCCCATTAAAAAATATAGTGTGGAATCAATATTTTTAAGAAGACCTATTAGAAGTTCTTGCCTACTAGAAAGTTCATTCACTGAGAATACTTGCTAGAAGGTTATGCCTAGTAGAAGTTCTCTTCAATAGAAACTATATAAAGGAGTAGAAGCAATGTAATAATATGTGTTTGTAAGTATATTATAATTTAAATTATACTCATTTGGAGATTGGAGTTATGATCATTTGTAGGTTTCCTTGTTGAAGATGCAAGTGAACATTGATTTCATCAATAAAGGTATCGTTTTTGTGATATTTGGTTATCCAGACTTGTCTATTGTTGTGGTAATTTTGTCCTTTCATCATGAAATCTTGTTTTTATATTATTTATGCTATTAATTTCATGTTCTTGTATTAAGGTACATAACATACGGTGTTAGAAAACTTTCCTTAGTTGGAATTTTTTGACTTTTTTTCATAGGATAGAGACACATTTTGGCGTCTATAAATAACACAATGATGTTTTTTTCATTAAGTAAATCTATGGTGAGGGAATACAACATGCATGAAGCACATTATATTTCAAGTGGTTGGACACCCTTGTAACCTCGACTGATACCCCTTCAAGTAGTACCGCATCAAGCATCACTTGCATATGAAATTTCACTTTTTCATACCCTCGGGTAAATTTGAAGTTCCCTAAGTGACCTAAAACAAGATTATGACAATCTAATCGAACCTCTTTCTATTATAGTGGAACTGAGAACATCGCTTGGAAATATTACTCTCTAGACCTGGGTAGCTGGGTAGTATTTCTAAGGGAGGTAGAGCTTCCTTAGTTAGTTCCTTGAGAGATTGGGATGATCACTACTATTTTATCCTAGAAGTATATTAGAGAGCTATAACACCTAGCACTCCCTTACCCTTAGGACAATATAATCCATGTTTCTTTGTATCCAATCCTGAAATTCCTACATAAATTGAAGTATTAAGAATGTGAGAATTCTATTAGTGCAGTAATATTTGGTTAGGAGGACAACTTTTCTATGAGTAGCATAATTTGTTTTGGGTATTGTGTGCACCCTTATTGAAAACGTATCTCACCAAAATCATTACATTTATTTGATCCCGTTGCTACTATTATCTAGTAACCATTTAACTATGGACCCATTCCCCCTATGGCTAACACTTAAGTAGGTGAGATCTCCCATAAGTTTTTGCAACCAGAAACACTATATGATGAGTTGTGAAACAATTTAGACTTCAACCACTCCTCTTCCCAACAAAATATTGGCAACAGTCATGGAAATATTACCAAATTGGAATCACTTTCTAACCCAAGAACCCACTTACTTACATTCTTTCCTTCATCATCCTTAGCCTACCCTAAACTAGACCATTCTTCCCACAAGGAAGGGGCTAACTAATCTAATCCTAAAGGGCCTCACTTCACTTCGCTTATCCACAATCTCATGATTCAAATGTGGCACATAATTCCTAAAGTTGATATCACAAAATTCGATGGTCAAACCCCATAGGATGGGTCACTCATATGGAACATTACTTTTCCTTGAATGGAATCACAAACGATATGATGAAAATTAAAGTGGGAGTCTTATGTTTAGATATTGAATGCTAGAATTGGTTTAAATGGAAACATAAATCCTACAATGGTTATATTGCTTGAACACAATTTGTTTGATTTTGGTCATCCATATTGGGAATGCTTATTGATTTTGGACATTATCTCTTGAGACCGTTTGGGGGTTAGTCCAAAGTTTCTATATGGGGCTGGAAAAATCTATCCATCCATTGGGGTTTAGCTTCAATGGTGAAATATCCACTATAGATAGAAAAGGAGAAGGAACCATCGAGGGTTATTACTTGAGATTCATCTTTTGGATTCACCATCATCTTGGAGAGGGTTTGGAGACTAGATAGGAGAGATTGTTTTAGCATACATTAGCATTCATCTTCTAGGTTCATTATGTTAGTACTCTTGCTGTGGTTTAACTGCTATAGAAGCCAATAGATTATGTTTTTGTATCCATCCATTTCATAATAAAAACCAAAATTGTCTCTCTCATTTTGTGTATCCTTGCATATAATTTTTATGGGAATGCAAATGCTTGATAAAAATTAGAAATCAATGTAATTAAATCTATTTAAATAATTACACAACTGAAAATATATGTCCATCCGGATCAAGGACATCACAGTAGTGTTAGAGCTTATATCCTCCTAGCTCGAGGGTTTTTCGATTGTGCATAATTCGACAAACTTTCAATTCAATTGTTGTTTCGACTCTTATGGGGAAATTATCTTGAGGAACCATTTCTGTCACCGGGGAATGTTTATTTTTTTGTGAAGATCAAATTCTCTAAGATCAAATTCAGTGTTTAGGGATAATTGCTTGAGAGGACGTTATCTACCGTGGAAGTCGATACCAATTAATGAAGGTCGATTTTATAGTGGTTTCATGAGAGTTCCATTGTCTATATAGGGTATAATTCCATGGAATTTAGTAGGTGAAGAAGATTGCGTGTTTCTCTCAATGACCTAAGTTTGCTTAAAATAGAAGCTTTAACACACTAAATATTGAGGGCACACTAAAAGGGTCAAGTCTTCATTTAGAGGTACAAGTTTCCTTTTAGAGAAACACAACGCATCACTTGTTAGGGCTGTATCCTTACCCAGAAGTTTTGGATCTCCCCTTGCTTCCTGTGTATTAATTATGGGGCCCATTTCATCATCCAAAAGGACATAGATCTACCCAACAAGATTGCCTTGAAGAGGAATCATTGTCTCCTATTGATTGGGTGCTTTAATGAAAGTTTAATCATTGCATTCTTTATCTCTGCTGATATGGGGTAGTTTTGATGAGTGCATCATTGGGTTATTAGAGGGATCCCATCAATTATCTCAAGTTACAATAGGTCTGGGCTTGCTTTCTAAGGTCTACCATTAAGCACATCCATATTGCATAATCTATAGGGAATATTAATATAATCAAAAGGGGTGTTGGGGTTTCTCTCTTAAACCCAGGTTTGGACCCTTATTTGTCTATCAATAAAGCCCAAGATACTGGCCCAACAAAGTAGGGATCAGTCGACAACACCTGTGACATAGATGCATTCCCACTCGAGATATCTTTATGGGTAACTTCTAGAACCATGTTTATGTAGTTTGGTGGGGATTTCTCCTCTCACGACACCTTACCAACTTGTTTGACTGAATCCAGGGGTTTTATTTTCTATTCTTAGTGTGTTCATTCAAGATATTAATCTACTGATGTATCGGCATAGACTACAAAAATTAATATAAAGCCTTAACACATATTTTGTCTACCAACAATGTGACACATGCATACAAGAAATTATTCATAAACAAGTTCTATTCACTCTATTAATATATACTTATTCACATCATACATTCATTCGACATAAACATATTAATCAAATACACACAAATACAACATTTAATGTGGAAACCCTTCTAGGAAAAACCACAAAGGAACTCTTCATATGGCATGAGAAATATCTAGCACCTTTTGTCTGTGCACTTAGCTTGTAGAATATATTCTAGGTATTCTCTACAATATATACAGACTTCTCTCCTCTCATTCTCTATAGTATTAGGTCTCTGAAGTTTTCCTATCCTTCACCCTATTGTCGATGCGTACATAGCCTGGATCAACTTTCTTCTCTATAACTATATAACTATTTCTTCTCTACAACTCTTCAGCTCTACAACTCTACAACTACCAAGACATGAGCTGATAGAGACCAACCCACACATAGATTGGGTTCTCCATTTTATAAGCTCTTACATGTCATAATCAATCAACTTTATTGTGTTAGCTGATATGCTATCATTCCTATTCTCGTACATTCAATTACACTGACAGTAGGAACTATCGACCGAAAAATACAAATATGCTTTATTACCAAAGCATGCATTATTCTAATTGGATTCTTACTCATAATCAATTGAGTTGTTATTTTTAATCGTTGTAATTCTTCTTCTACCATGGTTCCTTCCGTTGCGACTACTCTCTTTGCAAATTCTCTTCTGTCACAACTTCTCTCGTCGCAAATTCTCTTCCTCCGTCGCAACTTCCTCTATCATGCGATTGAAATATTCATATTCCTGAGAAAAATTATGGCTGAATTCTGCCTATCTTTTCCTAGGGACAACATGCCCCTAACACTCATCTGTGGCTCATTCCGAGCCACACTACTCTGAAACCTTTGTTCTGACAACCTTAATTTGAAAATTCTGAAATATTTTCACTATCTGTGCAGTAACCTCTCGTACTTTTGCTTCCTTCTTCCTTAAATTCTCCACAAGGTCGGGACTGATGCATTCTGAAGTTGTAAGTCATACCGACTCTATTGCTTGTTGCAATTTATTGTGTACATGTTGAATAATACCTGTAATTCTGTGACCTTGTCAGTGTACTTCTACTATTGTGTTTGCAGTGTGGCAACTTGTTGTTGTGCTTTATTCATGTCAACATCCTTAGCCATTTTCTCTGCTAAGGGAATATTCTTCATTTAATTCTTCATCTGGTTCACCTCTGTCTTCGTAGTGCACAACTGATCTTTAACTTTCTCTAACTCATCATCGTCGATCAAAGCTTCCCACGCCTGAGAAACTTGCTCGAGTTCCTTGGCACACGGTGCCTCCGCCTCTTCAATTTTATTCATAGCCTCTATTTCTGCTTTCCTTCTTTATTTTTGAGAGGTTATTTCTTTAGAGTATTAGGACCAAAGAGAGAAAACTTCATCATCAACAAATATATCTTGAGCTTCTTGTAAAGTTCATCGATATCACCAAATATATGATGAGATTGTTGTAAAGTTGAAGGTGACACTGCAGGCTCTTGTCGTTATTTACCATTGTCCGAACTCTTTTTTAGAACGACTGCTTTTACCAATGGATACTTTGCACTTTGGCAGTTTTTATCCTCAGTGCATCAAGTGGTTTTGGTGGAATATCGTCTGGTGGCCTAATTTCAATCATTGCTTCTTTGTCTTCTGGTAGTGGTGGTGCTAGTTCCTTACGACTACTACACTATTTCCTCTTTGACGTTCCTGGTGGGTCTGGTCGTAACCTTACTTCAGGTATGAATGGGATCTATCCAGCTTCTTTTGCAACCACGACTTTTGATAGAACGTATCCGACAGTGTCTTCCATAATGAGTGTAGGTGGAGGGGTCACAACACCAAATTCTGCAACTGTGCTTGTATCGAAAATGGAAATAACCATACTCTATGGAAAAAATCACTTCAGCTGTTGCAGTTGCAGACAAAAATGGAACACTCACACCCAGATGCAGCAGAATGAATTGAAACTTGGGTGTGAAGGTGATAATGTCTAGCTGTTAAATCAATTAGTCCTTCACACGAGCGAACAATGAATATAAATGTGGCAACGATGTTTGTCACATGGGCCGATCGTCTAAATCATTATATGGAAATCACCACACAAAATGTCACTTGCTTGTCATATCAATGGTAGAGATCGTGCAATAATGATGGAAGTGACCAAAAAGTACGCTGCCAAAATATCTCGCGTCCTTAAATTAATTATGGCCAGCTGTCAATTCTGCGATTCATGTTCATTTGGCGACAACTCTTGCTTTCTTGCGACCTGTATTCTATCTTCGACATATTTCGTTTGTTGCGACGGACGAATTGTCCTTGTCATAATTTTTCATTTGCAATAGACAGATAGTATGCAATGCATTTTTATTTCTCTTGTGACAAATCGATAGCCTGCGATCAAATAAAAAAATACTCAGAGGCTTTTGTCTTTTGTCTTATTTTTTGTTTATTTAGTCAACCAAGTCGCGACTAACTTGGTAGGGATTTAGGCAAATTCCATTCACTAATCATTTAAAAGGTGTTCTATCTAACTTTTGTAGTTGTACTGCACCTCTGTCAGTGATATGAATTACAATATACGGTCCTATACAGTGTTTTTTCAACTTTCCCGAATGCTTTAAAATTTTCTATCATAACTTGGAACAAAACGGTCTTCTTCTAACTATAGCAGTTGTGACAGTATTTCCTCGACAAAACCAACATCTGTCATCTCTATAATCACAACAATCCTTAGGCTGGGTAAAATATATTCCATCGACATCACAACCTCTTTTCCATACACCAGGCGAAATGCAGTTCGTCTTGTCAACTTCTTACAGGTTGTGTGGTATGCGCACAGTATCGCATAAATTTTCTGCTAATAGTCCTCTCTTTGAACATTGCAAATATTTGTCCAACATTCTATAGGATATTTTTGAATGATTCGACAACACCATTCGCCTGAGGGTGATATGTCCTTGTATTTATATGATGGATCTATAATTGTTCAGTTAATTCTTTGATCAACTGATTGATAAAATGCATACCTTGGTCACTTATCAAAATATTCAGGCATCTGAATCTAGTCACAACATTTTCGAACAAGAACTTGGTAGCAACTGCAACAATACAATATTTTACTAGTGTTGCTTCAGCCCATATGTTCAAGTAATCGGTCAAAGCAATAATGTATCTTGCTCCTATTTGCTTCCCTATTGGACTAATAGGTCCCACAAAATCAACAACCCATTTTTCAAATGCCTGGAAATTTATTTATGGTACTAGTGCAATTTCATCTTGTCATAACAACTTTTTGGATCTTTGACAGACATAACAACTGCAATAATATTCTCTAGCATCCGCATGCATGGTGGTCCATAACAATACTACTTGCAATATATTGCACATTGTATATTTTTCAGCATATTGGCCTCCCGCGACACTAGCATGCGCTTCATTTAATATCATTGGTCGCTCAAGTTCCAAGATGCAACAACGAAGAATCTCATCAGGGCCCATTTTATATAACTATCCAGCGATCAACTGGAAGTCTGCAGCTCGCACAACTAGTTGTTTCTTTTGTGTGGTGGTAAATTCAGCTGGTGCATAGCTCGTACTAAAAAAATGTATGATGTCTCTATAGTGATCATAAAACATTTCTATCACAAATAATTGTGCATCAGGGAGGCTATCATTGTGATTATGAGGTTCTTCTCCACTCTCGATCGTTGATAGATGGTCTAGCCCTGAATTCAGTCGATCCAAATTAACAATGACTTCAAATTCAAATTCCTGAAAAAGGAGAAGCCACTGACAAATATTCCCCCCCAACAATGTCTTATTGACCATATATTTCAATGCTCAATGATTTGTGTACATTTTTAAATGTCCACCTAGCAAGCAGTGTCGAAATTTTTGCAAGTGTATACCATAGCTAGTCCCTCTCTTTTTTCATGGTATAGTTCTTCTCTACTATTGATAATTTCCTTCTAATGAAGGTAATAGGATGATCAATTGACCCTTTTCCAGGTTGTTTTAGTACCATGCCAAGAGTGACAGACAACACATTGACATATACATGAAATTCCTTCTTCTAGTATGGAAATACAAGTATGGGTGCTGTAACCATGTTGTTCTTTAAAGTGTTCAGACTCTCTTGCTAATTTTCGATCCATTGGAACTTAACATCCTTCTTCAATAACTTCTCCATCGGAGCAGTCACCTTTGGATATCCTTTGATAAATTTTTGATAGTTATCTTGTATGTCCCAATGTTGTTCTCAATTTATTCACTTTGGTAGGTGGTGGTAGGTCGACGATGATCACAATTTTAGCAAGGTCGACCAAGATTCCATCACAGAAAACCACATGGCCCAACAAAATTCCAAACGGGGCACACAAAATACTTTTCTTTAAGTTCAACGAAATATGATACCAGCGACACCGTTCCAACACCATTATGAGGCTCTCAATATGATCCTTTATGAGCCCAAATACTATTCAATTGTCAAATTATACCTCAAGAAATTTAGTAATAAAATCTTTGAAGGAATCCAATACTATCTTGGAAAAGGTAACAGGAGCATTCCATAGTCCAAAGGGAATTATCATGTATTGGAAAAAGATCCACTACATCGCAAAGGTTGTGTTGTGCCTATCTTCCTTTGCGATTCTGATTTGATGGTATCTAGAGAAACCATCATTAAAATAATAAACTTATTGACCCCCAACACTTTCCAACCGTCATTGTTTCTTGGAGACAGGATTTGTAGTTGGATTCAAAACTGTTTACTGGCCTCGCCTTGTTGTTCAAGTCGTAATTGCATTTGCATGTGCCCTGCTCGCGCTTATGCCTGATGCCAGCTTCCACACTTTTATCTCGTTGTATAAGCCCTCATCTTTGTTCTCATCGTCGCTAAGCCTTGTATCATTTTTCCTTTGCAACTTGACACCCTTTACCTTGAGGAGACGTTCCCCGAGTGTCCTTATCTTGCTCACTTTCCTTGCATTATGCATAGGTCTGTTCCTTGTGCTTGGAACTAGTTTCGCTTGCTTATGACACTCGTCTCCTCGCATTTAGAGCATTCTTTCTGCTCTCCTTCGAGCTCGTTAAAAACAGTAAGGAGGCCATGAGTTGACTTTTCCGGACTCGTTAAAACTTCATGGGAAAGATTTTGAGTTTATTTAGGCCTAGGTCTGACTCCTCAAAATAGACTTGAATGCTGAGTAAACTTGTCCATTCAGGCTCATTAAGAATATGTGAATGGGCATCCACATTGGTGGTAGGTTATCTCTTTCTCAGACCATGTGGAATAATATGAGAAAGGAACACTCTCTTTTGTTTGGAATTGAGAAGAGTATTCTCAGGCATAGGTTTATCTCTTTTCCGGACCTGAGGGACTAAACTTATGGAAAAGGAACCCCCGGTATGAGCTTAGTTTTCTCTTTTTCGTGCTCTGGACCAAAACATGAAAAAGATTTCGAGTGTACTTTATGTCTTTGTCATGCTCGTTAAACCCTAAAGAACAAAGCATCGAGTTTATTGTTGTAAGCCCCATTTCTTGTAATCAAATGGATCTTTCCGAGTGATCTTGCCTTCCTTCACACGTAAAACTCAGGCTATATGCTGCTTTTGAAGGAGCGTTGGGTAGGTGGTAATTTAACCTTTTTCGGACCTTCCTGACTAAGTACGAAAAAGGTGTGCCTTTTCTTCTTCGAAACTTAAGAGAGTTCTTCTTTGGTATGTTTTATACTTTTTCAGCCTCAGGAGACTAAATTGTACGAAAAAGCACCTCCCTGGAGTCTACTTTGGAGTTTTCAGACTCTCTAAACTATGAAAACACCATCAAGCATGTACTAGTTCAGGCTTGTTAAATCCACGAATCAGTGACACTATCAAGCATTCTTTTCCCGTCTCTTCAAGCTTGTTAAAAAATGAAGAGGGATCCGAGTTAACTTTCCTAGACTCGTTAAAATTTAACAGGGAAGGTAAGGAAGAAGTTTTCTCTTGTTTTTAGTAATGGCAGCATGTCCTCCTTGAACATAGCACTCTTTGTTTTTTCCGATATCCATGTTTCAGTGATTACTTTTCCGTTCAGCTATTACTTTGAGTTTCTTACTCCTCCTCTTGTCTGTTATACCTGGGGAATCTGATCATGTCTCCTACATGACTGATAGGTCTAGTTGTTCTATCTATAAGTTAAACGCTGCCTTGGGTCTCTTTGTGTTGTGCTCATTGTTTAAGGAATTTACCTAATGTCTGATCTCTAGCATGATCCCATCATTGTTATATCTATTATCTATTGTGTCTCCCTTCTTTTGCCCAGTTCCTAGTCACTCTTGTGATACGTTGGAGGATCTATTGCCTTCCTTATCACATCATGGTTCCGTTTCAGTACTTCCTGATGACGAATACCTAGAGTTTTGACGTTTGTACCTCAGGATTCACTTTCATCATTGGTGAATTCCTTTGCTTTAGTTGTGGATTATCACCTATTGATTGACAATCTGTTGAATCTTTTCCATGTTCGACTTCAACTTACCCTTATTCACATGGCTTGGATTGTACTGGTTCTTTGGGATCCTTTATGAAGACCTTAGTTCCTCATCTATGGACTAAGTTGTGCAAGATTATGTTCTATTCATATACACAGCTTCCGGATCTTTAAAGACTCATCATTATTGTATATTGTGGCTTCGATCCACCTTTTTAATATACGTGGTTTCATACCCGTATCATATGATGTACTCAAATATTGTAAAGGAGCTAGTGTTCCAGTAAATTGAACATAGCATCCTCAGATGTAACTTTGTATATGACATTATTATGTATTTGTTTCAGGTACTCTCTCTGCTCCATTGGGTTTCTAAGTTTCTCCAAAGATAAAGATTATAATGTATTTCGGCCATCGCTTCCCTCTGACCTCACACATTAGGGGGCATCTATTATCCACCTAAATGGCACCTCTCTGTCCGAGTGTCGACATTCGCTATGTTGGCACACAAAAGGACATTTATGGATTGAGGGTTGCCTAAAACACTATAGATGGGCTTATTATGAACTACATTTCTCATCCACCCAGCTGGTTATTTTTACTTTTTAAATATGTCAAGTCCTGTACGCGACTCTTCTTATATGCAACTCGTGTGTTGTAAGCGGGTGTTGGTTATTGCATCTCGCGTACAGATTTGTACGCGGGTTACCCTTAGAGAAAATCGCGTGTCATACGCGATTTTCCAGTATTGATACCCGTGTACACATTCCTTTGACATTTAAAATAAAAACTCATGATTACTTGAGATTAGTTAAGCACTTAACCTTAATCACCTTAACTGTCTCAACCTCCTCAACCTTCGAAACTGCCTTATTTCACCAAGTATAAATACAGGCCTTGGGGAGGGTGTTAATCACATACACTTGGAGAGCAAAGTTATGCTGGTGGAGTTCATTCAGAAATATTTGGAGCAGTGGAAGTCAGAATCCTTTGGTTGCAGAGGAGTCCTTGTCTCAAGCGTTGGGTTGTAATTCGAACCCTTTCATTATTGTTAATAAAGAGAATCCTTCTTCCATATGTGTCTTGAATGTCTCTCATATATTGTGGTTTGATAAATATTTATGTTTTAGCACTCCGTATATTATTTATCTAACCTGTTTATATATATGTATCATCTTGTATTTGGAGGATTGACTTTTGACAGGTGAAGGAGAAGCATCCCTGAAGGATTTGGAGGAGAAGCAGAGCGGAAGAGGACAAGCTAGGATCAACCATTGTGTATCGGGTGAGTCTTTTCTATCCTCCTATTTCCTTTACTGCACTCTAGAGTCGATTGCCTGCAAGTTTCATGAGTATGTTGGTAACCCCAGACCTTCGGTTATAAGGTGTTTATTCCTATACAACAGAACTAGCGACTCCACTGGGGAGCCTAGACTACTGTAGGTTGTTTCTGTCACCCCTGACCAGTATTTGCTTTGATATTTGTGTGTGGTCTTTTATCCTAGTTCATACTTATCATAGTGTTTGAAAGTCTTGTGGATTTTTCTTATTTTTTGAGAAAAATTTTGTACCTGTGTGCGGGTTTCTCTTTTGCACAGTTGCGTACAGAGGCTTGCATACGTGGGTTGCTCTCTTGTACAGTCACGTACAGTACGCGAGTTGACCTTCTACACAGTCGCGTACAAGCCTGGAAATAGGGATTTTTTAGGATTGGGTTTGCTTGTCCCTCTCTTTGTGTAATTCCTATTTGTTAGTTGGATTTCTTTATGAATACTGTGCTATTTTTCTGAAGACCTTTGGTGACCACACTTTATGCTTTTTTCGTAAATCCCTTGGGTTTCTTTTGTTTGGATTGTCTTCTATTTACATGCTGAAGTAGCTTGGCCTGTTGGGTTATAGGTTGAAGTGTCTTTGTTCGGATCAGTGATCAGGGTCTTGGGCATCTTTTTTTGAGTCTATCTTTTGATAGTGGTTGGTTTGTCACTCACCTTTATGAGTTTACAGTGATCTTTTGTCATTGTGTTTATCCAAGCTAGGGTTCCCGGTCTTCCTTTGTTGGTTGATTCTTGGTTCTTTTGACCTTTTTACTTCAGTTTGTTTATTTTATACAGTTGATTAGATCCAAGTATACTCAAGTGTAGTGCATTTTAGGTGCATGGTAGAGTTTGAGCATTTTATAGCGTTAGGGTTCGTTCTTTGCTCTTTCCCCCACCTCCTTTTCTTGCTATGATTCTTGGCTTATGTTTCTGGTCAGCCTCTGTCAGTGATCTTTGTCTGAGTTCAGAAGCTTGTTGGTGTTTTTTTCCTTCTTCTTTGGTTGGTTAACTTCACCATGCCAAAATAGTTGACTTGTCTTTTATGCAAGCCTTCCTTCCAAGTAGGGTTTATATCGACTTTAGGGCATTCTAGAGTTTGTTTGGTGGTTGTATAGCAGAGTTCCTTTTGCTTTGTTCTTGTCATCTGCATGTTTTTAGTTTGTAGGTTGTTTTTCTTTTGCATTTATAAAAGAAAAAGAAAAATAACGTATACTTGTTTTTGTTGCTCCCCCCCCAACCTCCTTCTTTGGCTTGACCTTGTTGGATAAGGTACTGAGCAACCTCTGTTTGTAGGTTTAGATTGATACTTGGGACTTCTTGAACTTTGTTTATGTTAGTCTTTTTTCTCAGTCTCTTCATTCCAAAGTTGTTGGCTTGTTTACCTTTGTAAGCCTTCCTTTCAAGAGAGGTTGATATCCAACTTTAGGGAAACCTAGGGTTTGTTTTTTGGGGTATAGAGTAGTTGTCTATTTGCTTTGCTTATAGTACTTGCTTGCAATAGTTGATAGGCTATTTTTTCTTTTGCATTTATAAAAGAAAAAGACAAAAACACATGTTTGCTTTATATGAATGTAGATTAGTTTTTTAGTCTAGATTGCATGGCATATCCTTGTTTTTGAAAGAATATAAAAAAAAGAATTTGTTCTTTTGTGGCTTTCAAGTTTCTATTTGAAAATATAAAGAGAATAGTTTTTGCTTTTTGCATTTCATATCTCTTTGCTTAGTCATTTTGTTTCAACTTTGAGTCAAAACACCACATAAGTTTCATGCCATTTACCCTCTGACTAAAAACAACCCTTAAAATAAACGATATAATTCAAAAATTATTAGTAAGTTTTATTTTATAGGGTCATACACCAACTAGCTCAGGCTAGACTTGTGGATTAGGGAGTTTTAACTCTCCACAAGTATAAAATTTCAGACTTAGTTGGCCAATCACTAGGTAAACCCTTCTCTACATTGATTGTATCTGGGAAGCACCTCTCAAACGGGAGTCAAGCGTGAGGCTGCGTGGAGACTTGGACTGAGGAGATAACCCTCTGATTCCTTGTCAAAGCGTAAACCAAGGTTTTTACGCATCTGGGGATTTTGTCTTAGACAGGGTTTCGGGCTTTGATACCCTGCCCATGTGTATGAATCAGGCTTGTGACTGTCCCCCTAGACTGTCAATATAGTTAAGGTAGCCTTTAGTCTCTTTGACATCTAGGGTTCATACACAGGTACACCGAAAGGCTATTTCTGGTTGACCTTGGACGGGCTTGGAAGGTAACCTCGGTAGAAGGTGTGGGAGGGTAGTGGGTGATTCCTCCGCTTGTGCCTAAGAACATCTACATGGACACCAAGTAACTGTCTATCAGCTTTCTTTTGGAAAGCGTATCTTATACTTGTTTGTCTGTTTGGATTTACGAATTTTTAGTGAGTGCTGTGTGGTTTGTCTGTACTTAGTGTGCCTTTAGGTGTGTGCTTTGTAATTTTGGTTTCCTATCAACCTCAGACTTTGTCTCCTAGTTTGAAACTATGGATAACACCCCTTTGAACACCAACCAAGAGATCCCCATGCTGGGAACTCCTTGTACTATTCCTCTCACGGGGAATGTTGGTGTTCCCTTGATGGCCACCTTGAATCTACCTGGATTCACCCTAGGGCTACCGGTGTGGTTTTTTTCCACTCCAACTATATTGAATGCTCCTAATGCTTCTCAAGTAAGCTCCTTATATCAAGGGCATCAAAACACTGCTTCCCCTTCACCTTTAGTTGATTCTCCTCCTCCTTCTACCTCATGCGGTGAAAGTATTGATACTACTAACCAACAGTCTAAAAGGAGTAAAAGAAGGAGGAACAGGAAGAAGGCACATAAGCAAGGGGGCACCCGTTCAACCTCTGTAGGTCAAGTTGAACCTCACCACCCAGCCTTTGCAGTTCATGCTGGGGGCACCCATACAACCTCTGCAGGTCATGTTGGATCTAAGCACTCAACCTTTGCAAGTCAAGTTGATCTTCACCATCCAGCCTCTGTTGATCATGCTGGTGGGATCCTTCCAACCTTTCCAGGTCATGTCGGATCCAGTCACTCAGCCTATGTAGTTCATGCTGAGGGCACCCATACAACCTCTGTTGTTCAAGTTGAACCTCCCCATCTAACCTCTGCAATTCATGTTGGATCCATCCACCCAGCCTTTGTTGTTCATGCTAGGGGCACACACTCAACTGTTGAAAAGCATGTTGATCCTAACCATTCAACCTCTGTTGTTCATGTTGGTGGTGCCCATCCAACCTCTACAGGCCATGTTGGATCCAGTCTCTCAGCCTCTGCAAGTCATGCTAGGGGCAGTCTCTCAGCCTTTGCAAGTCATGCTGGGGGCAGTCTCTTAGCCTCTGCAAGTCATGCTGGGGGCAGTATCTCAGCCTCTACAAGTCATGCTAGGGGCAGTCTCTCAGCCTCTGTGGTTCATGCTGAAGACAATCTGTCAGCCACTGCGAGTCATGTTGACACTGTTGAAAAGACTACCCTTTCAAAACACAAGCCCAAGTTTCCTTGTAAGCTTTGTGAGGGAGACCACCTTACTTATAAATGCCCTTCTATCGCGGAGGTGCGAAGAGTTTGGTTTCATGGTCATCCCATTTTTGAACATTCTGAAGCTTTTCAACAACCAACCTCTCTTAGTTAGGTTGGACCCCGTCACCCAACCTCTGTAGTTCATGCTGGGGGCAAACTCAGTCTCTATAGGTCATGCTGAGAGAAAACAGTCATCCACTGTTAGTCATGTTGACACCGTTGAGAAAACTGGTTGTTCGAAGTGTAAATTTAAGTTCCCTTGTAAGCTATGCGAGGGAGATCATCTTACTCACCAGTGCCCTGCTATCGCAGAGGTGCGAAGAGTGTGTTCTGAGACTCAAGAATTTCTTTCTCCTGAACAACCTATAGTTTCTCAACAACCTACTCAACCTTTGGTTGATCAAGTGGTTGAACAAATCTCAGATTTGGTTGATCCCACTCTTCTTTTGGAGAGTGATCCTGATGTGATTGAACCAATGTCATCTTTTGGTCAATCCCACTCTCCCTTTGGAGAGTGACTTTCATGAAGCGGTTGAATTGATTTCAGTATCGATCAATCCCACTCTTCCTTTGGAGAGTGAAGTGTCTACTAGTCACATTTTCTTCACTGCCAGTTCAGAAATTACTGAACAAGGGGGCACTGAACTTGCTTCGGATCAACCCCCACCAAGCTCTCGGATTGCTTCCTTTGATTGGGATAGCCTAGTTGATCCGTGCCTTCCTTCTGATGCACCTTTCCAGATAAAGGTCAAAGTTGGACAGTATACGATTTCTCATTGTATTGTTGATGAAGGAGAGTCAGTTAGTATTTTGTCTGCTCGTGCTTGGTGAGGCATGGGATCTCCCAGCCTTATGTCGACTGCTAGTCAGTTACTGGTGTTTGATAGAAGAACTTGTGTATCCTTGGGAATTCTTACTCAAACACCTGTTACTTTGGGTGGGAAGACTGTCTTAGTTGACTTCATGGTGATAGAAGACCCCTTGGACTTCAATATGCTCCTTGGATGTGATTATGTCTATTCCATGCAAGCTGTGGTGTCAACATTCTTTTGTGTGATGTACTTTAATCATGGCGAAGAAATTGTCACTATTGATCAGTTGGATTTTCTTGATCTATCTCCTGACCCAACTAGAGACCAGGTCTTTCCTTTGTTGATTCCCAGTGTTTCTATAGACACTACCCCGCCACAGGTGAGCTATGTGGCCTCTTGTCCTTTGCGTTCAATTGCTACTGAGAAGCAGTCTCTGTTTTCATGCTTACCTTCTCGGGACTTGGTCCTAGAAGTTGAACAGGTGAGTCATCCTATACAAACTGTGGGGCCTAATCTCCACTCTGTTGATCCATTTGAAAGTTTAGACATGTGCCCTATCTCGGATGATCTCCTTCCTTCGGATGAAGTCTTCTTAGAGTCTTTGATACAGTCTGACCTTCTTTTGGATGTTGGTTTAGTTGTGACTAAGTATAACCCTGATTTTCCCATGGGTCAGTCTTCTTATGTTGGTCTTATTGAGTCTTTTGACTCTTCCTTCGAACAACAAGTCAGTGATCCTGATGAGTTTGATTTTTCTTATGAATTTTTCAACTCCTGTGATATTGAGTTTGTTCCTGCAGACTCTATCTCCCTTGTTGATTTTTTCTCTCCTTCTGAGGTTGATCTTACTGATTATAAACCCTCGATCCTTGGTTCTATAGAATCTTCTTCGATCGATTCTGCCTTAACATTACCTTTTATAGAAGATAGCAAAGTCACATGTGTTTCTGCCAAAGTGACCTGCATCGGATCTTTTCTTCTGAATATGATCCTTATGTTGTTGTTTCTTGGAGACAGGATTTGTAGTTGGATTCACAATTGTTTACTGGCCTCACCTTGTTGTTCAAGTCGTAATTTCATTTGCATGTGCCCTGCTCACGCTTATGAGCCTGATGCAGGCTTCCATGCTTTTAGCTCGTTGTATAAGCCCTCATCTTTGTTCTCATCGTCACTAAGCCTTGTATCATTTTGCCTTTGCAACTTAACACCCTTTACCTTGAGGAGACGTTCCCCGAGTGTCCTTATCTTGCTCACTTTCCTTGCATTATGCATAGGTCTATTCCTTGCACTTGGAACTAGTTTCTCCTACCTATGACACTCGTCTCCTCACATTTAGAGCATTCTTTCTGCTCTCGTTCAAGCTCGTTAAAAACAGTAAGGAGGCCACGAGTTGACTTTTCCAGACTCGTTAAAACTTCACGGGAAATATTTTGAGTTTCTTTAGGCCTAGGTCTGACTCCTCAAAATAGACTTGACTGCTGAGTAAACTTGTCCATTCAGGCTCGTTAAGAATATGTGAATGGGCATCCACATTGGTGGTAGGTTATCTCTTTCTCGGACCATGTGGAATAATACGAGAAAGGAACACTCTCTTTTCTTTGGAATTGAGAAGAGTATTCTCAGGCATAGGTTTATCTCTTTTCTGGACCTAAGGGACTAAACTTACGGAAAAGGAACCCTCGGTATGAGCTTAGTTTTCTCTTTTTCGTGCTCTAGACCAAAACATGAAAAAGATTCCGAGTGAACTTTATGTCTTTGTCATGCTCATTAAACCCTAAAGAACAAAACATCGATTTTATTGTTGTAAGCCCCATTTCTTGTAATCAAATGGATCTTTCTGAGTGATCTTGCCTTCCTTCACACTCGTAAAACTCAGGCTATATGCTGCTTTTGAAGGAGCGTTGGGTAGGTGGTAATTTAACCTTTTTTGGACCTTCCTAACTAAGTACAAAAAAGGTGCACCTTTTCTTCTTCAGAAGTTAAGAGAGTTCTTCTTTAGTATGTTTTATACTTTTTCGGCCTCAGGAGACTAAATTGTACAAAAAAGCACCTCCCTGGAGTCTTCTTTGGAGTTTTCAGACTCTCTAAACTATGAAAACACCATTGAGCATGTACTAGTTCGGGCTCGTTAAATCCACGAATCAGTGACACTATCAAGCATTCTTTTCCCATCTCTTCAAGCTTGTTAAAAAATGAAGAGGGATCCGAGTTAACTTTCCTGGACTCATTAAAATTTAACAGGGAAGGTAAGGAAGAAGTTTTCTCTTGTTTTCAGTAATGGTAGCATGTCCTCCTTGAACATAGCACTCTTTGTTTTTTCCGATATCCATGTTTCAGTGATTACTTTTTCGTTCAGCTATTACTTTGAGTTTCTTACTCCTCCTCTTGTCCGTTATACCTGGGGAATCTGATCATGTCTCCTACATGACATATCGGTCTAGTTGTTCTATCTATAAGTTAAACGCTGCCTTGGGTCATCTTTGTGTTGTGCTCATTTTGTTGTGCTCATTGTGTTGTGCTCATTGTTTAATCACATACACTTGGAGAGCAAAGTTATGCTGGTGGAGTTCATTCAAAAATATTTGGAGCAGTGGAACTCAGAATCCTTTGGTTGCAGAGGAGTCCTTGTCTCAGGCATTGAGTTGTAATCTGAACTCTTTCATTATTGTTAATAAAGAGAATCCTTCTTCCATATGTGTCTTGAATGTCTCTCATATATTGTGGTTTGATAAATATTTATGTTTCAGCACTCTGTATATGATTTATCTAACCTATATATATATGTATCATCTTGTATTTGGAGGATTGAATTTTGACAGGTGAAGGAGAAGCATCCCTGAAGGCTTTGGAGGAGAAGCAGAGCGGAAGAGGACAAGCTAGGATCAACCGTCATGTATCGGGTGAGTATTTTCTATCCTCCTATTTCCTTCACTGCACTCTAGAGTCGATTGCCTGCAAGTTTCATGAGTATGTTGGTAACCCCAGACCTTCGGTTATAAGGTGTTTATTCCTGTACAACACATATGTGGGGATGCAGTTTGGAAATACAAATACCTATGGTCAAGGTTTCCAAACTTCAGTTTCATCTTTGTTTATGAGCTCTCCTTTCTCGCTTTTTAGTGGAGGGATACCCGCTCTAGTACTTCAGACTCCAGTTTCATCTGGAGGAGCTCAAACTGCTTATACTGCACCACATAGAAATAATCTACTGGATTATGGGTGGAAACCATTTCAAAGTAGTCCAACTACTTTGCAACTGGCAGTTGGGGGAAACCCCACCTTTACATTTGGGAACTAGGGGGAAAGTCCTTCTACTTCCCAAACTCGTACTTTTCATGCTTCGGTTAGGCCTAAAATTCCGTTCCTTGAAACTTTGAACTTGCCAGATTTGAACAAGTTGATGAATGACCCAGTGAAACATAATGCTATGTGGCCACCTTTTCCAACCAAGTTACCTTCGAAAATTCCCAAGTTCGAGGGAATAAATGGGGAGGATCTAGGGGCCCATGTCACTACTTTCCATTTATGGTGCTCTTCCAACTCACTAAATGATGACACCGTTCGGTTGAGGTTGTTCCAAATAAATCTAACTGGTGTTGCAGCAAAATGGTATATTGAATTTCCATCTACTGCATTTGATAGTTTTTGGGACTTAGCAGAGGTATTCTTGAACCACTTCCATCTTCCTTCCTGGTATGATGCTGCCACAGATCTCTTGTCTACCTTTAGGCAAGATAAATCTACTAAGATTTGATATCATATCCAAGAGTGGCGAAGACAGAAGAGGCTTATAAAAGCCACCATTCCCCCAAGTTTCTATTAGAGTGGTTCCTTAAGTATTTATTACCTTATATATCTAAGGATGTATCCATTTCGGGGGTGAATACTAAAGAAGAGTCCATGCTCAGGGCCCAACAATTGGATTATGCTGAGTTTGGGATACTGTATGAAATCATACCTAAGGCACCGTGGTCTACCCATAGTGTTGAGAAACCCAAGCCTGGACGCCATGCTGATGGTGTGGTTGGTTCAGTGAATTCTCCCACTGTAAAGTCTTTAGCCAAGCAACTCCATGAGTTGTCCGTTAAGAAGTCTACAGTGGAGGAAGCTAAGGCTTCCCCCTCACCCCAAAATGTAAATGTTTTTTCTCAATCCTCTCAAAAGGGAAATCAACATCCCGGTGGGAAGAAGAAAAAGAGGAAGAAATGTGAGGGAAACCAAAACAAGCCTAAACCCACAAACAATGTTGATGGGGGCAAGAAAGATAAGAAGAAATTGAAATTTCCCTATAATTTATGCCAAGGAGATCATTTGACTCATTAATTCCCTCTTATGGAACAAGCTCAGAAGTTGCTCAAGACCCAACAACCGGTTGTCCAGAAGGATCCTTTTCTACAAGGATAGAATTCAGCTTCTATTTCCAATGTAGCTGGGGGCACTTTGAATGCCCTTCCTGGCCAAAATTATATCAACATGGTACAATCTAGTACCTTTCTCTAGACAAGAAACAAAAATTATGAGACGGAGGCTCCTGAGAAGGGAAAATATGTTGGTGAAAGCTTTAACCCTCTCACAATCGAGAAACCTGCTGATCCAATCCCCAAAATACCGAAAGGTATATTTAAAAAGGAATTTCACAACCCGAACTCTAGGGATACTTCTAACTACTCTATGGTAGAATATTTGGCCCAAACCCCATGTGCAATGTCCATGTTGGAGGTGCTCCAGAGTTGTCCCGCTCAGCAGGATACCCTTTTAGTAGCTTTAGGAAGCATGGATTCTATGATTCTGATGGAAACGTTAAATCTATCAGATGTTAAGATGCACTTATCGTATGATGTGTCCTTATTAGTAGATGTCATCCATGGTGGAAAAACCATTGGATGCATAGTTGTTGATGAGGGTGCTTCCACGTGTTTCATGTCTCTTTCTTGCTGGAAGGCTTTGGGTTCCCCAGAGCTAGTTTTGTCAAACACCTTGCTTACTGCTTTCGACGTGAGGTCTTTCTGCCCGCATGGTATCCTACCAAATTTTGAGATAAAGTTGGAAGGGAAAGAAGTGTCTATTGAAGTGGAGGTTAACATCTTTGCAAACCCAGACGTTGTTGAAAATGTACATATTAGGGAAAATTGGTCTCTGGAGGAGATTGCTATCTATACTTCCTTATTTAAGGAGTTTCACGACGTGTTTTCCTGGTCATACGATGTTGGTGAAAAATTGACCAAAAAAACCCAATCAATAGGGGTTCCACTCTATCAACACTCAACACGCCATGATCTCCCTGAGCATCAGCCCAGCCAGGTTTTACCCTGTCCAGCAACACCCGCAGAGTGGATGAGGTCTCACCTGAGATGTTCGAGGTAGAGCTGTCGAAACCAAGTTTCTATAGTATAGAGGAGGGTTGGGGCATAATAGGTTCATCAAATTAATTTCCAGATCTAATCTACTTATTGAACCATTCAACATGTCTCATTTATTCATTCATCATTACAACAAATCTACCAGTGGGGAAAACATATCTAAAAGATGACAGTATCCATAAGCAGAAAGCATCATATTATCCATTCATACACAGATCTATTCATCATTCATCATCATAATCACAACAATGTAAAACAGGAAAAGATAATGGGAAACAACAGTTCAGATCAATCCACATCACATCATATTAAATCTGCAGAACAAGTCGCAGATCAAAACCAGACAAAGATCCAATATTACTCTATCTAGTATCACATCTGGTATTCATTCTCCAGGTATATCTCTTACATGAATAATTCTTCTATTTATAGGCTTGATCCTTTACATTAAAGGTCCACTTCTAACTAACTTCTAACAAACTTCTAACTAACTTAACCACTAAGGACCAATATTCTGAAGAAATGGTCAATAAGTACAAAAAGTGACATGAAAATATCAAAAAGTGGACTATTTTCTACCTATCGCACTATCTTTGTCTTGCACAGTTCCATGTGAGTATGCGCAACATCCTAGATGCTGCACAACTCATTTACCTCCAACCCCTTGCCAACATTCCCCCAACACAGTCTTGTGGCCCGTCCTCGAGCCACGTCAGATGGACATGGTGTACTCGTTTGTCTTCATCTTGAAGTCGTCGTATTACTGAGAAATTTTGGTGACCCACGCTTTGAGTTTCTCAGTAACATCTTGACACATAAGTCGATCCCGCTTCAACGGGTGCTCCACCATCTTTGCATTGATTTCCTTCTTACCGTCCTTCATAGCTTGCAGCACAACAATAGTATTTTTCGACAGTTGGGATCCAATCTATTGGAACGCGTCAAGCCGGTCACTGTGCTTCCACTATCATTCCTGAGATTTTACCACCCACTGCTGCAACTCCTTTAACTCGGTGGATTGCGTGATTGACACAATGGGCGGCATGGTCCGCAGTGATTTCTTCAGTGTGGCCAACTAGTTCTTGGCTTCCTTCAATTATGTTGTAAGTTGTTCTAGCTGCTCATGATTAACAATATTACCCCAAAACTATGTCATTAGCTCGACGATCTTCTTAGCATCCTGCTCTAGTTCATCAAACTGTGTCGCAACCTCTTCAATGGTCATATTTTGCTCTGCAACCTGCTCTGGTGGTGTGTCTAGGTATACGATAGAATTTAGCAGGTTGTTGTCCGTCTGGAGCTACACAATGACTTCTCCAAGTCACTTGGCCTTAGCAACTACATCCAATTCTATTGTGCTTTCATGGATGTGTTAACATGCCGCATCAACAGCCTCTTCAACCTCACCTCTACTAGCAAACAACTGCACATTTTCAATAACAAGGAGGTCAATTTCCTTTTGCAATGTAGTAATCTCCGCAACATCTTTCCTCGCCAGTTCATCTTGCGCCATCTTCAAGGCTTCAATGTCTTGCACTCTTTTTGCTATAAGCTGCTCCTTTCCCTATTTTAGCCCTCGGGCTTCTCATCTTCATCTTGCTGCTGTAGGTATTAGTCGCTGAGCTCCTTCTTCCTATCAGCTAACTCCTGGTTGGCAACCTACTGCATCTGTACTAACATCTAGGTCGATATCTTGTTGATATCCAAGGTGATACTTTATAGCTAGTGTAGTGAGGAAGTCACATCTGCATTTCCTGCGTTGATTGCAGTCAGGGGAACCTGGATGTTCCTATCCCGCAGCTCAATGCTAATCAACAGGAGTTCCTGCATAGCAGAACTCTCTGGTGCTCTCTTCAAAGAAGCATTATAAACATAATCCAACTTGTTTCTTACCTCAGCAAAGCCTTCCTAGGTGGACTGGAAAATTACAGTCACTGCTGTATCAGATGAATCCATGATGACCTTACTAAGCCGCTGCAATTGGGCCTCCAACACTGATCTAGTACTACTGCCGGCATCCTGCTCCATTTTGTGCTTCATTCTAACCTCGTCAAGGATGTGCTGTGTGTCTAGATCAGTATCACTTGATGACTCTCCATTAGACTCATGAAGACTCTGCTCTGAGCACGTAGGCTCTGTAGGGGCATATGCAGGTGGCCCCTCTGATACTTCATCTGCACTAACCGGGTCGCGCCATTCTGTAGGACAATCCTGAACCACTGCTTCCAATTCGTCATCCGTCACCTTATAGGCCATGGGTAGCCATTGCTTATTAGGGTCGTGGCATGCCTAAATCTGAATACTGTGTGGTCTAATGGCGATCCTCATAATCCATTGATATTTCACAGCTATTGTGTCTGATAACCTTGGGATTTTGACCGCTACTACTTGCAATGCCTCCCAGTAGACCCAAAAGTGGATCACACAATCTGTTTTCCAACTGGCTTCCTCCATCCACCACAAGTTTTGATATCGTGTGCCCTTACACACTTTAACAACTTTGACCATCATTCCTTGGTAATCCTCTGGCTCCATCCAAGCCACCAACGCGATCAAGATTAGTAGCCAACTATAAGAAAAAGGCCGCTCACCAGCCTGAACTGCAACCACGTCCTCCATCAGCTGATTCAACAAAAAGAGGGACCAATTCATGTGGACTCCCTCAGTGCATTTCTGTGCACATGCAATAACTCTCAAAGTGCACTAGATAGGGTGATTCTTTCGAACAATATTACTTGCCAGTATTCATGCACCAATATGCACCATTCTGTCATTGATGCTGTTGATGTGATAGGATCTGCCATCACGTTGCAAATCATACCGCTCCTTCAACCAAGCAGCAAGACACTTATCATTATCTCGTCCTTTGAAATTCTGTGATGGGTCTTCCCCATCCTTCGGTAATCCCATAATTTTAGAAATCAAATCCACCGTTAGTGTGATTGGTGTGTCCAACCACAATGTTCCTCCATGAAAACATGCCAAAATCTATTTGACGCACACATTTTCTTTGTTCAGCTGCCCAAAATGTGGCATGTTTATGGTGGTGGTGTTCAGCTTGGCTTTTGGGCCTTTTGCTTCCCCCATGGAATCGATGATGCTTCGACTGGCATGCTCATTATTTCTTCAACGATGGTAGTTGGTCAAACTAGGGACTAATGCTCACTCAATACCTCTACTATTTCGGGGGTTCTTAGCATGCTGGACCAATATACCTCCCTAGCGCACACCCTTTACTTCACTCTACAACTCACACACTGATTTCAACAAAACTCAGCTTCAAATGCTCTCTACAACTCAACTCAAAACAACTCAAATGGTGCTTTCGACTTGTGTTGAGGACCTTCTTATAGAACACATCCCATCCATTAGTCATCATTACTAAATCATCCGTGGCCATCATGACTAAATCCTGCATTAATCACCTAAATCCGGCGTCGATTCTGTCAATCCAACGGTCGGATCATGCATAAATGCACATCGTTTCAACAAGTGCCGTCAGTTAACTGTTTTCATTTATTGCTGATTTGACTATATCGTAGACCTTCAACTACAGTAGTTGGGCCAACAATTATATGCAACTACCTCCTATGCTTGCGCAGCCACTGCCTCCTAGGGCGCCCTTCTCTCTACTATCTACTCTACTCCTGTTATCATTTTTTTTCTTCAGTGCACAGTGCTTTAGGAATTGCGAAGTCCCTCCCTTGACCTATAGGGATTCAAGCGGATGTCGTTCAAGAGCTTTGGTAGTACCGCGCCATCTAACTGCTGTAATTAAACTGCACCCATAGAGGTAATAGAATTGACAAGATACGGGCCAAGCCAGTTCATTTGTAGCTTACCTAGGTGCTTCAAGAACTTGCTGTCGTATAGCAACACCAAATCCCCTTGCTGAAATTGTTTGTTCTTTATGTGGCAATCATGCCATGCCTTCTGTCGGTCTTTATCAACACATTGGTGGAAACCCGCAATGAAATAGTCTTTGTCAAGCTGTATCAGTTGCACTACGTGCTCCTCTAGTGCAACATCGTCATCCATTCCGATTGCAGCAGCAATGCGCAGACTAGGAATGATGTATTCCATAGGCATAACTGCCTCTTGCCCATATACCAATTTGAATGGTGTTTTCCCTTTCAATCTTTTGCATGTGGTGTGATAGGCCCATAGCACTGCAGGAATATTTAGATACCAGTGATCTTGGTTAGTGTTACATACCTTGGTACATGCGTGCTCCAATATTTTGTTGAATTCCTCCATAGTTCCATTCGCCTGCGGATCGTATGGCGTACTTTTCTTGTGCTGAACTTGCAATTCCTCTGTCAACGCTCTTACTATGTGGTTGATAAAATGACTACCCTGGTCACTCATCAATATTCTTGGACACCCAAACCATGTCACAATATTCTCAAATATAAATCGAGTTGCCGTCGCAGTAGTGCAGTCCACAACTAGTGTAGCTTATGCCCATCGCGTCAGATAGTTCATCGCAGTGATTATGTAGCGTGCACTAGTTATTTTCCCAGGTGGATTGATTGGACCCACAAAGTATACCTCCCATTTATCAAAAGGTTGGAACGTTACCTGGGGTACGAGTGACATCTCATCCCATGGTGGTGGTTTTTCAATGCGTTGACAGACATCGTAGCTCCGTGCATAACCTGCCACATCATTATGAAGAGTGGGCCACCAAATCCCTGCTCGAAGTACCTTCCACATGGTATCCCATCTGCCATAGTGTCCCCCAGCTATGCTGACATGTGCTTCTTCCAAAATATGCTCTTGTTCATGCTAGAGGACAAGTGTCCAGCAATCAACTGAAAATCAACTGAAAATTGAAATATTTAACCATCAAATGCTTCTTTTGACTCATGGAAAGTTCTTCCAAGGTGACTCCTGTTTCTAAGAACAGGATTATTGGAGCATAATGGTCATCGGCCATGTCAACTTGAAACTACTGGGCATCATGTAGTCCATCTTCAATGTTAGTAGGTTCCTCACCTGTCTCAATTCTAGACAAATGAGTGGGGCTGACATTTAAGTGACCTGGCTTCACGATGATCTCGAAATCAAATTCCTGAAAGAGGAGTAGCCATTTGCATATCTTCCCCCCCAACACAGGATTATTGACTAGATAATTCAAAGATGAATGGTTAGTAAACATCTTGAAGTGACCTCCTAGAATATAATTCCTGCATTTCTACAACGCATAAACCATCGCTAGCCCCTCGCGTTCCGTGGTTGTATCATTTTTTTCTGTGAATGATAACTTCCAACTTGCAAAAGCAATAGGGTGATCCAAGTTGTCATCACCTGGCTGCGCGAGCACTACTCCTAGCGCAACAGAAGATGCATCAACATGAACGTGGAACTCCTTGTTCCAATCTGGGAATACAAGTATTGGTGCTGAAGCTACTCTAACACTCTAGACTCTATTCAAATACCACATCTTTCTTCAATAATTTCTCCATAGGGGCAGTGATCACGGCATAGCCTCTGATAAATTTGTGATAATATCCCATGTGTCCCAATGTTTCCCGAAGCATATTTACATTGGTCGGTGGAGGGAAACTCAAGATGAGAGCTATCTTTGTAGGTTCGACCAGTAACCCTTGCTTGCACACAATATGACCTAATAGTATGCCGAATGGGGCGCATAAAATGCACTTTTTGGAGTTCAACGTGATCTGGTGTTGGTGACACCTTTCCAGCATCATTCGAAGGTTGGCCAAATGATCCTTGATTAGACCGTACACTGTCCAATCATCCATGTACACCTGTAAGAACTTTTGAATGAAATCCTTGAAAGCAACAATGATGAGCTGAGAGAATACCGCAAGGGAATTCTTGAACCCAAAAGGCATCACTGTATATTGAAAACATCCCCGTTCCATGATGAATGTTGTTTTATGTCGATCCTCCTTGGCTATGATGATTTGGTGATAACCCAAAAACCCATCTGTAAAGGAATACATTTCTTGACCGCATACTCCTTCAAGTACCTCATCCGTGAACGGTTTTAGAAATGGGTCATGCATACAGGCATCGTTTAGCTTCTTGACGTCGACACAGATCCAAAATTTACCAATTTTCTTGTCTTGGACCACCATAGGACTGATCCATTCTTACTCTTCAACATGTCCGATGATTCCAACATCCAACATATGATAAAGCTCAGCTTTGACTCTATCTTTGTATCGTGGATTCTAATGATATGGTCTTTGTCGCACTGGTTTGGCATATGGCTTCAACGAGATTTTCATTTCCCTTAAGTCGCACAATATCCCTTTCATCTTTGAGAATTTTGTAAGAAACAAATCTTGGAACTCATGCAGGAGATCCGTGATCTTGGCCATCGTATCCTCATCCCAGTAGTCCCCAACATTTTCAAACTTTGGATTCTCGTCCGTCCCAATGTTAACTTTCTTAATATTTAGTGGCTGAGTCATGGGATCAGTTGGCACATCTGGTGCTGCGACATCTCGAATCCCTTCAGTCTCTAGAATATTAATATTTCACAACTCATCGTCATCCTTTGGCTCGCCAGACACATTATAGCACTCCATCATTGATTGCATGTGGATCCACATGATATGCGACTGACACAACTTTCAATACCACATCCCGAATGATCTGACGTGCATTGCGGACATCAGGATCAGTGTATGCAAAACTAGATTGGTGTATGCAAAACTAAAAGTGTGGGTGAAACAAACCATCAACTCCTCCCAGGTAGTTATTTCTCTGCGTAGCTCTGGAGATACGAACCAGGACCTCGAAATTTCATCCAAGGTATGAATATAGGCATGGACCCATTCATCCTTTGGTCACGCTCCCCATAGCATTTGAAATTCTTCCAAATGGTTGTTAGGGTCATTCTTCCCATCATACTTCCCAGTGGTACACCTTTGTGGTACCAAAACGAACTATCATCAGCTTGCGACACTACATCCATCCAGTAATCATCTTCTTATGAGCTTCCCACTAGCAGGAAGGAGTAGCCCTCAGTGCTTCCTCTAGTGCCAGTAGTCACTGTGGAACTGAGACTCTCTCTTTGAATATTTATAAGAATGTATACAACTCAGGTAACCCTTCATATACTGGCAATTCAACAATTTCAGTCACAACATGACGCAAAGATTGTGTAATCAGACCACACTTTCTAAAGGATACCTCATGCATGCGATTTTTCCAATTCTCAAGCGCATCATTAGAATCAGAGGATGCAGAGCTATCACTGCGCAAACCAAGTTCTCCCTTGATAGTTAGGTGGATATAGTCTTCAGAGATGTTGTAAGCATGATCCCACCCCTTGACAACTTCATCCTTCACAGTTTCAATGTATCTCCATCCCTTGTTTGAATCCATGGGTGCGATGACGTGAATGTCTTGGTTCTCGAATGTCATCATTTGCTTCTTAAAATTAATCACAACCATACTTTCATTAGCCCATCCAATCCCCAACAACATGAGATAGGAGCCTTCCCCATTAATGACTTCAATCACATCAAAATCAGCATGTGTTCTCATACCTTCAACATCTACAATGAAGTTCATTACTTGTCCAATTGGTTGCACCTTATCTTGGTTCGCCAATCATAGCTACACACAAGACCAACCCAATGGTGGGGTCCCCATTTTCTTCCAGGTCTGCTTAGTCAAGATGTTCACATCCGATCCCAGGTCCAGGATGATTAAGTCCACCTCATAGTCCCCAATTTGGATATTCATATGCATCTCTTTACCTGTATTTTTCTTTAGCAAGGAGTTCACTACAGATTCCTTCAATTCCTTACCTAGACGATAAAACAACCTCTCAAGCTCAACAAGAGCCTCAGGATCTCGTTCTAGTGCTAAGAATTTCTCAAAGAACTGCTGCAAGGTACCATGCTGCTGCGATGGTCCTGCTTCTAAGGATAAATCAAAGGCGAATGGCATTTCGTAGATAGGCAACTTCCCAAGATTTCATCCGATCACGTCTTGAGTTTCAAGGAACGTCTCTTTTTCAGTCATGATATCAAACACCGCTTTCTTCTTCTTAGCTAATCGAACTTGCGGTCCAGGTCCATCATCTCCCGTCATCGCACCTCTGCAAGTGACAATGGCGATGTTGACATCCTGTGTTTTGGGCTCTGCTGAAATCTATGCAACTGTTGGACCTTGAGTCTGGTTCATTGGTAGAGTCTGAGCCAATGGTGGATTCTAGTTTACTAGTGGGTTCATTGGGTGATTCACTATCTGATTCTCGAGTAGGATTTGATTATGGACCTGGCTCTGTAACTGGTTCTGGGCTGGTAGTTGATTTTGAGTCTGCAACTAGAATTGATTTTGCAAATGTGGAACGTTTCGGTTTGCAATCTTGAGATTAACTGTGGAAATTTCTCTATGGTATTATCAATCGCTGCATAGTACCTACATGAGCACTGCAAATGTGGGTAGTCTCTCTAATAATTCCTGAATAATCCACAATTATAACATTGGACAAATGCATGGCCTCATCCCCCTCCGTGTCAAAAGCTTCCTTCTCTGCCTCAGAATCCTCCTTACTGTGGGTACTGCGACTGAGCTACCTGCTGTGGTGGGGGATTTGGTTGTTGTTGAAAAAAGTGTGCTTCTTAGATGTATTGTGGCTTTTCCTGGGCCATCAACATCTGATCATATGGATGTTTTGGTGCGAACTGCGGTTGTGGCGCATACTGCGGCTGCAGATGTGGTGGAAAATATGCATTAGCGGCGGTAGTGTGTACTGTGGTTGTGGTTGAGAACTTACCATTTGAGGTTGTGGATGCGGTTGCTGGACTGCGTAGTGACCTTCGCCCTTCATGAAATATGAATCATAAGTTCTGTCCTGAAGCAGATCGCATGCCCGATAGTCTCTATCATCATGCCTGACTGAGCAACAAAATGAACAATATAAATTGGCAGGTTTTGACACCATCTTTGCATATAGCTACATTCCTCATGTTGATGTCCATAGACTTGGCATATGCAACACCATGGCACACCATCACTACTCAATGGGTTCAGAGCTCTAGATAACAGATAGTTCCTAAAGTCAGGGAAATTATCTTTTGTGTGGCCATCTGCGTGACATTGAGTACACCAAAGATATGTTCATTCCTCCTTACCTTTCTTGATATCCTGCAGCTAGAGTTTTAGGTTCTCTAGATACGCTTGAATTTGATTCATCTCGACTGCACTCTTCCTGATAGGTGAAGCTTTGAGCTTCATCGCAATCTCCAGGGATTCACTCCGTGTCGCTATATTTTGCGGCATCAATGGTTGTCGGATATGGGAAACCAATGCTGTGATAAACCATTCTTTATGTTGGACATCACTCATAGAAAAAATGACTCTAGCCATCAGTGTCTTGAACCTCTGATTGAAATCCAAAACGGTCTCATTGGGAAATTGCTTGATCTCCTTCAACTCCATAATGTATTGTGCTTCCGACTTTGGTTTTTTGAATTCCTTAATTATTCCCATCTGGATCTCATCCAACGTATTCACTGGAGTCCCCTGAGGAACTTGGATAAACTTCATAAACAAGTCAAGTGCGCAACCCCTTAGAGTATTCGCTAACTATCCTTTCTTTACATCATCGTCAGTGGCCTATCTAATAGTCCACACTGCTTCGCATAAAAACCAGTATTTCTCAGGATTATCGGTCCCATTTCCATGGAACAAAGGTAGCTTCATGTCATTTTTCACCATCCTAGGCTGCCTTCCTACAAATTCTAATCTACTACTATACTGTTTCTGGAACATCGGACAAGTCGATGTGGGACCTGGAGTTTTTCTTGAGTTTGGAGTTGTGCGCGGAGGCGTGGGTATGTTTCCATTGGGGTTTGACCTTACCATTGTTCTGGGTGTAGCATAGGCTTGGTCATCCTCATCGTCACTATAGGGTCACTTCATCCTATGTGGTTTTCCTTCGTAGTCTTACGTTTCAATTGCAGCAATACCTTCCCTTGTCCTTTACCTCTTCTCTTGTCGAAACCTTGCTCCTCCCCTTGTACAACCACTTCCTTCCTCGGATTCCCTCATAATCTCATTGAAACTTGCACCCATCTACCCCTTACCTTCTCATTTGTCTCCCCCCTTGGTCACGGTATCCATAGCCTCCACACACCGAGGTGCTACTACTGCATCTTCAGTATACCCTTTTCGCAAACCAACATTTTAATTGATTATTGAAATGACAATAAGAACCTACCTCTGTGTTTGTTGAAGAACTCTCTCGCTGCTTTGGTGTAAGATTTATTGGTGTCAATAGTGAACTTGGTGATATATCCCTCTAGGACACTATCCAACCTGACATTGATGGCACATGACTCTCTGATGTCAGTTTCCTACAGCTCCTGAATCAGTTCAGGGGTCTAGGCTATCGATTCTCCTCCTTAAAAGTTTGTCTTCTTGTAGGTGAATCGTGCCAGTTGTTAGCTGGAATATTTCACCTCCTACGGACAGTAAGGTGTTCCACTAGTCTGAATGGTTCAGATCCAGAACAAATAGAGGACAGAGGTTGAAGACTCTCCCTAGATGGCGTAGATACCTGGAATGTAATGCTTCGATCATTACCATGTGTACTTGCAATAAGCTTCAACATGCAAACATATCGAATCTACCAGAAGATAATCTACTGATCTATGTTAGTGACTAAGGAATCTAACAACATACATGTGAAATCAAACAACAACAATATATGTGGGACATAAATCAACTTGTATTAATATAGAAACATGAAGAAGTTTACAACCAAGCCTTAGTGTTGACATGCATCTCCATGAAACCAATCATTCTCATCCCCAAAAGCTCCGACTCTAGCTCTCTATGCTCTCCCAAATGGTCTTGGGCCAAGTAATCAATCCAACAGCATAAAAATATCTTAAGATTTCTCCCCTCAACCATGGCTATGAGATCATATTTATAATGCTTAATGGATAGAGTAGGTTGAGAGATTAGTGGGTGAGGTGGCCTCTAATATCCTAGGATGAGGGATCTCAAGCTCAACTGACCAAAACAGTAGGGATAAGGGAGGACACAAGGCTTATCATCTAGAAGCCTCGAGAAAATTCTCCTTTTCCCTTTTTACCCAGGGTACTGTGTTTCTCCTTCAATGACAGAGCGGTTTTGGTAAGAAATGCTTATGGACAAAGGGACATAAGTGGTGGCACCGCTTGTGGGAAATAGGGGATAGGCGGTGTGACCAAGGGTACCGCTCCTGGACAACATAGGAAGCGAAGTGCTGGGAATTTCCATGAAATATTGATAATAACCATGAGTTTCCACTCCAAGAGTTGGGATTCAGGGCAAGTAGGTATGTCAAAGTTCTTATCACATGATGGTGACAGGATTTTGGTATAACAGAATGCCCCCCCCAAAGCATGAGTCTTAGAGGGATACGATAAACAAGAGCTTTGAGAGAACAAGTTGTCACCATGAGATGAAAATGTTGGATCGATGAGAATATGTTGTCAAGTAGGCATATGTAGTACATAAGTATGTTGACTCATAGACACAAGTAACCAAACTCATGGCTGTAGACTAATACAAGGCAGATCCATGAGAGGAATAAACAAGCATGGCTACTAGAATACAATGTAGATCCATGTGATAGAGGACTCAAACTTGGACATAGCTACCAAACATACAATGTAGATCTATGTCATACAGACACAAATTTGAGCATAGCCACGACCATACAAATGTGGATCCATGCTAGATATACAAAACTCCATCGCAACTTGAGAAAAAGCAATGAGTGCTTAAAACAAATACCCAGGGTTTTCGTCTCGTCTTCCACAAAGTATGATTCTATCCATGTGATTACAATGATATGAATTCGAACATGGTAGAAACCACTTAATTACCGGGCAATGATGTGAACCATTAACAAGTGCAAGGGAGATCACCATTAATGCCAATGATTCCCAAGGTACTCTTGTACAATCTAATGAGTGTAAATAGATGTCCTGACATCGAACACCCAGTCGATTCTATCGATCAAAGGTCAATGATGTGAACCTATGTCGAGAGCGAGAGAATCTATAATTAAGACATACAGATCTCGAGGTACTAAATATTGTTTCTAAGACTATTTCCTGGATGATGAGCTGATGTCGACGGGAAAAAGTCTTGTCGAAGGAGGGCCATGACGAGTCCCACATTGATGACACGAAACTCGGAACATAGTTTTGGAATGATGTGAATGTAGTAACCATATGACTGACTCAAAGATACTGACACAAAGACTATGTTGACTGTAGAGGTAAAAGTTCTTCAAATCCCCTTTGAACATTGGGCGACATGACAAAAATACTTGGCAGCATGACTAAATAGGACAGACACACAATGCGACAGTGGACGATGCATTCTTTTGAAAGACTCAAAGGAGTGACATGACTCATGAAAGTGGATCGTCACAGAGATCAACTGAATACCCAGTTGAATGACATGATGTGTAGACAAGTGCCATGTTCAAAGGTAATTACAAACAACTACCATTATTTGCAAAATGATTCCCTTCCCATTTCCCCCATCATGATTGATGAGTGCCTCTTTTTGGTTTTACGAGTTCAAAGAGGATAGCAAACGCTTGATATAGCTTGTCGAAAGACAAGTACAGACTCATATATTTTATGAACTTGAGAGAGGAGGGGTTCATTCCCAAAACGGGCCTCTTAATGTTTAATTTAATGAGTCCAATGAGAGAAAACTCAGTATCGTTCATGTTTAGAGAGTCTGAATGAATACGGAAGAAGACTCCACAAGGGTCCTTTTTCATATGATTTAGTCCCTAAGGCCAGAAAAAGTATAAAATCATACCTTAGGGAACTCTTCCAGTCATGATTGGCTGGAGTGTTCCTTTTTCGTAAATAGTCCTATCCAAACCGAAAAAGAGATAACCTACCGTCGGATGGACGACTCTTCAATACTTTAACAAGTGTGAAGAATACAATATCGCTCGATGATCTTTTCGTATCTAGGGAGCTTGAAAAGAGTTTAAAGAGAACTCCATGAGTTTTCTTTACACAATGTCATTTTTTATGAGCCTGGAAAGAATTGAAAACAGACTCGACGACTTTTTCGTTTTTAAAGAGCCTGAGAAAGAGGTGAAAAGAGGACTCCATGACACTTCTTTACATAATGTTGATTTTTACGAGCCTGGAAAGAAACTTGAAATGGACTCAGACCTTTGATACTAGATTTTAACGAGCGTGACAAAGTGTCGTAATAAATGCTCATCAACCTTTTCCATTTTATGAAAGTGTGAAAAATCCATAAACAAACTTTCCAAAGCTTCTTACTATAGTTCTCTTATCCTGCAACAGACTTAGAAACAAGTGTTAACTACATTCATAACTAGCATTAATGGATTACGATAGATAAACTTTGACTAAAATATGATTTTATATCAAAACTATAGTATTTCAGACCCAAAAATGCCTATATAAGTCATGCAAATAGTAAAAAATCAAATCATTTCACTATTTACCTATAGCAGAGAGCACTTGGAATATTTTCTTAGCTAGATCTTCTGCAGCTAATATCGGGAGTTTCCATTTTCCGTTTTCAGCATCGTCAGTTGCAGGTAACAGCTAAGACCCTTCTCTTTGATTTTATAGCATTTATTTTGAGATTTGGTGGGGTTTTGAGCTCATATGACAAGCCCTAAAAACTTAAAAGTGGGCACTGTGGCTACCCCTTGTGGGATATGCGGTACCACCTGAGAACCACACAAATAACACAGTGGACAGGTGGTGCCACCACCTGTCTCCAACAGTGCACAGGCGGTGCCGACCGTGGAGAACTTAAACTGATAGTATAAGCAAAATAAATTCATTCCTTTGATTTTTAATGATTTAAGGATGATTCTAATGCATATCATTATTGTTTTTGGCAGGTCTAGGTTGCTCAAAACATGGTGATATGGAAAGAAAGAACGCATGACAATGAGGATGCTGCTGTTGAAAGAAATGCGGGTTGTATTTTCGCATTACAGGACTGTGGGCTCTTGAAGTTCTTCCGAACCCCAAGCATGGTGTCACATGAGTGGTTATTGGAACACATACTACAGATGTGGAATCCGGAGCAGCAGTATTTCGAGGTGGGGGCCCATATCCTTACGATGGAAGTAGAGGACACTTACTTCTTGATAGGTCTCTCGAGACAGGGTGCCCCCATCTCACTGACAGGATCCCGTGGAGGGGATATTACCACTCGAGAGATTATAGATCATCACTGTGCACTAGGGACAGGTACATCGAGGAAGAAGATCCCCATCAAAATAGTGACGGATAGGGCCGTACAGACTATCCTATTTACCATGCAGAGGGTGGCCGGGAGTCAGGGTGTGCATCGAGCTTCCAAGGCACACATGTTGTACGCCATAGAGGCCATGGGACCCACGGTGTTCAACTAGGCAGAAGCCATGCTTCCAATCTTCAAGGATCAGTTGACTAAGTGTCGGCAGGGAGAGCTAAAGTAGTTTGGCTTTGGTTCCATTTTATCCTGCTTCTTCTTCAAGCGGGTTCCACAAATGAGACCTCAGGTGGTCTTCTGGTGTTTGAGAGCACATGACCCCCGTATGTTGAGGTGGGTCCAGGTCATGGCTCTCATAGGAGTAGGTAGGGGAAGGGTGAAGTTCGGTGATCTATTCTTTATATGGCTATGAGATTAGATCCTCATGGTTGAGGATTATGCTTATGCAGGAATAGACTTCACCGGAGATCCTGAACTACCACTCCCACCTGGAGGACAGTGGGGTGACATCGGTGAGAAGCAAGAAACCCTAAAATGGATGAAAATGTTTTTATGTTTTTTCATGTTTTATATTTTTTATGTTAAGTGATGCGATCTATATATTCTCATGCAGATGTGGGAGCAGCGCGACCTGGAGGAGCATCTCCATTGGATAGGCAAGCTGGAGCCCATTTTGTACCACGGGGTGATGACATCACCGAGGAGCTGGAGGAAAACCTGGAGAGGTTGACCTTGGATATCCTAGATGCTGAGATAGATGACCTCCTAATGAGATATTAGAGATCCATAATGGGAGTATTGGGTCGATTCAGTAGGATGCTACGTAGAGTAGCTCAAGCAGTGATGTGCTATCACGAGCACCACTAGTGTATGAGATATGTAATGAAAGCTGACAGCTTCAGGATTTTGTATGATGATTTTTCCTGAAATCCTACGTGCTTTAGATGAGGTCTTGGGACCTATTTTTGTAAACTTTTTTGTATATATATATATATAGAATTTTACACGGTGTTTATATGTTTCAAATGGAAGATGCATTTTCTATGAGTTTTATGTGTCTTTGAATGTTTATTTACAATGTACCATGTTTGATTTGATGTCATGAATGGAAAATATGCCAATCTAGGATGTAATTAGCTAATGAGTTAGCTAATACATTATGTTCCCTAGGGATATGCCTATAGGTGATGGTTTCAAATTATCTTTCTAACAAACGTACTCTCCGGAAGAGGCGGAGGAGCACCAGGTTCCTAATGGTGTAGACATGGTTTAAATGGCGAACCACGAGCTGTGAGTCCATCAAGACTACTAGATCATGAACATCCTGGGAGGTAGCTTCAATCAAAAGACTGATGACTGCTTCATACTCGATGATGTTATTAGTAGTGGGACCTATACAAACTGCTCCTAAACTGACCAAATCTTTAGCTGGGGAATAGAGGAGCCAAGCAGTCGAGGCGAGATTCAATGTGTGGCGGAAAGCACCATTAGCGAAGATGTAGAAAGCCATCTGCATGACCAAAACATGGTATAAACAGATGCAGACACTAAACTCAAAACCATCTTGAAAATACTAAAAGCACACTGAAAGTCAATCAATATACATATATACAAGATACTATCCAAGAAAACCTAGGCATATTACCTTTCCAGGTGCAACCCATTGCGAGGTTGCCCCAAAGGGATTCCATCATAATCAACGAGCTCATAAGCTCCTTTCTCTAACACCTTAGAAATAACGAAAGGTCTGTACCACATGGACTTGAACTTACCCTTCCCTAGTTTGTCATATCTCTGGTCATAAGTCAATACTAGGTCACCCTCATTAAAGACACGAGGCTGGATGGATTTATCATACTGCGCCTTGACGTGTTTCTTATGTGCCTCATTAGCCAAGGCAGCATCTCTCTGAGTCTCGTCAAGGTTACTCAAGTACAAAAATATTTCTTCCTCTGGGGAAGTGTCTGGGAGAAGTTCAACGACAAGTTGTAAAGATGGAATTTGAGATTGGATCGACAAGACAGCTTCGAGTCCATAGACAAGCTGGAATGGCATGAAACCAGTATTTTTTTTCACAGAAGTCCGATAATCCCAAAGGACGGAGAAAAGAATGTGGTGCCAATTGGATTTATGATCTCCAACCATCTGACGAAGCATAGTTTTCAAAACTTTGTTAATGGCCTCTACCTGACCATTATCTTGTGGATAATATGGCGTAGAGTTTTCATGGTGAAAACCTAGCTTAGCACTCAGTTCCTCCATCATTTGATTATGGAAATGAGATCTGTGATTAGTTACGATGGACCGCGGAACTCCAAATCTAGCTATGATATGATTGAAAAAGAAGAGAGCGGCAGTCTTACCATATTTTGCATAGGTAGGCATGGCCTCAGCCCATTTTGTGAAATAATCAATGGCTACGATGATGTAACCATGCCCCTTGGCTGAGGTAGGCTTACAATGCATGAAGTCAATCCCCCATTTGGTGAATGGGCCAACGGCAATGATGGGGTTTAGCAGAGCAGGATGGGTGCGCTTTTTAGGATAAAAATGTTGACAAGGTGGGAATTTCTTAACAGCCTCATGACAATCTTTGAAGACAAAAGGCCAGAAATAGCCAGCGCGAAGGATTTTCTAAGTCGTAGCCATCCTAGATAAATGACCGCCACATGCTCCAGAGTGGAAATCATTTAACACATGTTCAGCCTCCTCATGGGTGAGGCCTCGCCGGAGAATAGAGTTAATCCCACGTCTATACAAGGTATCATTCAAGATAAGATAGTATTTCGCGTGGTGACGGATACGACAACGATCATCGCGAGATAAATGCGGCTGAAATCATTGTGTTTGGAGATAAATCAAAAAATCTCCATACCAAGGATCAGTAGTGCTAATCAGGAACTGGAATTCATCTAGAAATGAATCACTGGGCTCAAATTCTGTTGTAGCACAGGGAATATCACACATAAACTCTGCAAATACCAAGAATTTCTTTGATGTGGCCTTGGCAAACTCCAGATCAAACTCCTAAAGGATAACGATCCAGTGGGAGTACTTGTCCCCGAGCACCTGACGAGTCAGGATGTAATACATCGAGTTCTGGTCTGCCAATATGGTGGTAGTGCGGAGCAGAATGTAGTGATGAAAATTTTGTACAGCAATGACCGTAGCCAATGCTAACTTCTCCACATGTGAATAACAGGTTTTAGAATCCATAAAATTCTTATTGGCATAATAAATCACGTGATCTTGACCGTGGAGATTTTCCTACACTAAAACCATAGAAATGGTAGTAGTGGAGGTAGCAATATACAAGAGAAAGTCCTTTGAATAATCTAGGGGGTGTATCACGGGTGAATGAGTCAGAGCGTGCTTAAGATTATCAAAGGTGCATTGGGCCTGGTCATCCCAGAAGAATGGAGTGTTCTTCTTGAGAAGACACATATAACCATGCATTTTCTCTGCGAAATTGCATATGAAACGACGGAGAAACTTTGTCTTACCCGTCAAAATTTGGAGTTCAAGGAGATTAGTTGGGGATGTTAGATCTAAAATAGCGGTAATCTTCAAAGGATCAATCTGGATGCCATATTTAGATACCACAAAGCCTAGAAAATGTCCCGTCTCAATTCCAAAAACACATTTATGTGGATTGAGCCGTATATTATAATGACACCATCTCAGGAATATGTCTCTAAGATGACCAGGGTGGTCCTCTCATCGCTGTGAATGAGCAGGGAGGTCGTCAAGGTACGGTTCAACAGTATGTTTAATATCGTGAAATGCATAGGACATCGCACGCTGGAACGTGGCTCTAGCATTTTTCAAGCCAAAAGGTAACTTCTTATATGCAAAGGTTCCCCATGGGAAAATGAATGTTGTCTTATGATTATTGGAGGGTAATATCTCAATCTGATTATAGCCAGAGAAGCCATCCATGAATGAAAAGATGACACTTCCAGCACAGTTGTCGATAATCTGATCGTTGTGCAGGGTAGGAAAGTTGTCCTTAGGAAAATATTTATTTATATCCCTAAATTCGATGCAGACTCTAATGGTGCCCTGCTTTTTATTGACAAGGACAATGTTTGATACCCATTCCGTCAGGGGTATAGCATAAATAAACCCAACTTTGAGAAGTTTCTCAATTTCAGCTTTAATAGCTATGGCCTTTCGAGGATGGACCTGCCTAAGTTTTTGCCTGATAGGTTTAGCCGTGGGATAGGTTTTAATCTCATGGACCACAATGGATGGGTCAATCCCTAACATCTCTTCATAGGACCAGGAAAAAATATCATGGAATTCCTTAAAAAGTGCCTTATATGCTTCAGATTCATCTGTCGAGCAGTTCTGCCCAACATGAACATGCTCGATAACATCAGGCTTGGCTGATATGTCAATCGGGTTCATCTGAGTAATGTTGCAAAGGTTTCCTTCAGATTCTGTATCTTGCAACAATATAGGACTTTGGGGAACGTTGACAATATCAGTAGGAAACAAGGATGCAAAATCATGGCTAACTGAACTAGTGTTGGGGAGGAACATATATCTATGATGGTGATCCTCCCAAATGGGCTCATCTGTATTCATGATCTCCATAATGGAATCATCAAAAGGAAAAGTATCAGAGAGATAATATAGAATAGGAAGAGAAGGTTCTAACTAGTATGGTAAATGGTAAGGATTCGAAGCCACTAGATGAAGGTCATCAGTGTGATCACCGAAAAAGGTTTGAATGGTGTCATACATAGCTTCATGTGGATTCAACGAGGTGGACTCAACGACATTTTTTCCCTTAGGCTCATAATCAAATGAGGTGATGATATGGACTGTCACGGTATCCGTGCTAGGAGGAGTGGATGGAAAAATCCCCATAAGGGATGAATCCTTCAACATGCCTACCCTAATTGACTGGTAAGGAGGAGGGGACTGGCCTAACATGGGGATGTTATTAGCCATGGAGGTAGTAACATCCGGCGTATAGAAATCAAGCTGATTAATAGTAACAATTCTCCCTAGATGCGAGAATTGGACCGTTCGGAATACTATTGAGGAAACAACAGTCATGGCATAGAACCAATTCCTTCCTAGAAGGAGGTTGTAATATAAATGGGAATATACCACTTCTACTTGGATGGAAACAGTTTTACCCCCCAGCTCGACTGCCAGGGCTGATATGAGACCATGGGGTTGGAAACCCCATCCGTCCAAGGATTTAAGGGTCGTAGGTGATGTGACAAGCTCGGGAGAGCCGAGAGCCTTCAAACAAGCTAGAGACAACACTGAGGTCGAAGCTCCTTCATCTAGTATCATTCTAAAGACTTTATTTCCCACTACTTTTGTAATGATCTGAAAAGCAAGTTTATGTGATAATATAGGCTTGTAGTTCTCAACATTGAAATGAATCAAGTTAGTGTTATCTGGGTCTAAAGATCCTAATGCTGTCAAAAAGTTCTTGCGCTGTGTAGGGAAACTTTGGAGTACCTCTAAGGTAGACATTGCACAAGGTACCTAAGCAAGGTATTCAACTACATTATAAAATTGAGCAGCTTAGGAATTTGGATTTAAGACAACCTTCTGAAGAGTACTCTTAGGTGGTCGCAAAATCATATCGAGATTAGGCTTCTCGATAGATAAGGGGACAATAGACGAGGATTCAGGAGAACTAGTAGAGGGAGCTTTCCCTGAAGAAGATTGATCTTCTTTCTTATCTACGGGTTTGTCATAATTCTTACTTCAAGTTTGCAGATTGATGGTATCTGAGGACATCATACAAATTTCCTCTGATGAAATAGACTTACCCTGATTAGACATGTGGTCTATCAGTTGTTGTTGAGAGGGAAAAGGATCCGTAAGTACTGCAGGTGCAGGATTGGACTTCAGAAACTGGGAGATTTCACCCCGACGAGGGCACTCCTTTGAAAAATGGTCCCCACTGCATAGCAGATAGGGATATTTTTCCTTCCTTTTCCCTTTGTTGTTATCACTGTTGGTTGGTCGTGGAATCTCCTGTTGGTTTCTAGGTTTTTTATTTCTATTTTTACCTTTCTTATTGTTATTACCCTAGGTTTGAGTACTTTGAATAGAATTGACCTTGGTGGAAATATTAGGAGTTGGAGGAGTAGGGGTGGCATTTTGGTTTTGCTTGGTAGGTTTCACTATGGACACGGACTGGATTGAACCAACAATTCCATCAATAGGTACTTCTACTGGTGGCTTGACAGGATCAGTGCTGGAGCGAGGAGCTCAAGGAATCAGGTCATAAAGAGTTCCAGACTGGGAATAGACCAAGTCTAGGTACTGAGCCCAACTAATAGCCTATTCTTCGGTAACAAGACTGCCCATAGCCACATCTCGGGCGATAGGAGGCAACAAGGATTTAGTGAACCAATCAGCTAGTAATTGATCTGAAATGGGGGCCTTAATAAGCCTTCTCCGCCTTCTCCACTCATGAATATGATTAGAAATGTGGGTGGAGGTGTTCTGTCACAGAGAGGTTAAAAGATCAGTTCTCGTTTCATAATGAATAGGGAGCTGAAAGTGTGTAAGAAAAACGGTTGCAAACGAGCCAAAATCCACAAACGAATGTTGTGGGAGTTCAATGTACCACTTCACGGCTGTACCGGTCAAAGTTTTCCGAAAGAGTCGTAATCAAATGGAGTCATCCATGAGGGAGTTGGAAGAACACCACAAATGGAATGTCATAACATGGTTCTTCAGATCATCTCCCTGCTTCCCATCGAATTTTGGGATATCCGATGGTAACTTTATCGAAATAGGAGGCCACGAGGGATTGTGTCAAATGGGGTCATTAATCAACTTGGACAAATCGGGCAAGTCCAAAGTTTCTAGGAAAGGTAACTGTCGGTTGGGTTGCACATACTGGTAATATTGATATGGCATATAATTACTAGTAGGACCATAAGTTGACTAAAAAACAGGTTGCTGTGAGGAAGAACTACTGGAAAATCTGCTTATAGGGGTTTTATTTCCTGGATCAGGACTACTAGGACCACTAGATCCTCCAAGAGGAGGACCACCAAGGCCACTGGGACCACCAGTACCACTAGGACCACCAGGACCACTAGGAGGCAGACCACCAGACCCTCTAGAGCCACAAGGAGGTAAATATCCAGAGCCTCCTGGACCACTAGGCTGAGGGCCACTAGATCGTCCGGAGCCATAAGGAGGAAAGCCACTAGCCCCCCTAGGACCACTAGGACCACTAGGAACATAAGGAGGAAAGTTTCTAGATCTTTCAGGACCATTAGGCCCCCCAGGGGGAGGACCTCTGTAAGGCGGTCCTTCGGTACCTCCTGCATTATGTATAGGTATCCCTCCCATAGTTGGCATGTAAGACCAGTTGGGTTTCCCCCACATTGTACAAGTGCTACTAGGGTATGGAATTCCAACATAAGGCATTCCTATAGGATTGGGTGGATGATTACCTATAGGTATTTGATAACCATAACCTCCAGAAGACTAAACGGTTACAGGTTGGGCCCCCAAGGGCTGACCTGAACTAGATGGGAGATTCACCACATTAGTATGGGTGGGAGGGACATAAACTATAGATGGTTCTATGTTAGAGGTCTGACCTTGACTAGGTACAATTCCAGGATCAGATAACGTAGGTCATGTCGGGGGTTGCCCCTCGGCACTAGAAGGTACTAATGAAATGAGAATTGAAGGTTGAGCCCCAGGTGGAAAAGACCTGGGAGGATTAGGAATAGAATTAACATGAGAGGTGATAGGTGTGGTAATTTTACCTGGGTTGTGTGGTGTTACTGCACGATCTATAATCGGTTCAATGGGTCTCATAGAATCGGCAAGTGAACGATATCCCATAGGATCAGATGTGGAACGTGATGATGTTGGTCCTAATAGTTCATCTATTTACTTATAAATCTCCTGTGCATGGAGAATGGAAGCATGGTATTTCCTACATTCTTCTTCATCTTCAGAAGAGTTTAAACAGGTGCCAAATGAGGCAATGGCTTGTCCTATAGAGGTATCCCAAAATGGAGCATTGGGACCATAATCCGAACGAGTTGTATCGTCAACATGACCTTCTGTGGGAGAAGGGAACAAGGTATTTCCCCGAGAAGGTTGTTGGACCAAGGGAGGAGAGTGTGAAGAATATGGTACTCCACTTTCTTCAACCACATTATCTCCCACTTGGGAGGTGGTAGCAGCTCCTTGGTCGATAGCTTCCATTGGATTTTCTCCTGAACTAGGAGTAAAATTGGGTGGCAAGCCCCGTACTCTTCTGGATTGTCTTAACTCAGCCAGTTTGTATAGTTCCTATCTAACCTAGGGTCTGAAAATATAGAAAACACACCAAAAAACTTCCCTACACAAGCTATAGGTCAAAAAAAGCACACTTAAAATGATAAGAGGAGTTCAAAAGGTAAGATCTCTCACTAGGATTGTCAAGAAGGTGCCACTCGCGATATAACTCGAGGGTACGTGCGTAGCAATCTCCCCGAATGCTATTTTCGGTGTATGGCTCCAAACAATACAGCCAAATGGATTTTCTCAGATAGATAAGGTATCCTAGTGGGGTCTCCTGATATACTCAAGGTACGTGGGAGCTCGAATCGGTAGTAGTGCTGTCTAATGCATAACCGTACACAAGGGGCCTTCCGATATACAATCGATTACATGAAGTACCTTTCTATATACCTCAAGGGTATGTGAAAGGCCGTTCGATATATCGACAGTATGTGGAAGAACCACGCGAGTCCTGGGATGTAATACTGACAAATAATGACAGCTCCTACGCTTAACGACGCCCGAACACGTCTCTAACCTATCACTCAATTTCTACGTAAATTTTAACCTATAACTACTGTTAATTTTAAAGTGGACGGTTAGGTGAATGCATGATGTTTTGATAGAAAAGTAAAACCATGCAGTATGCTAATGCAAAACATTCACTTTACCGTTCAGTATGCTTACTTACGGGAGGGAAGAGAGTATTTTCTTTTTGTTTCAAAACCAAAAATATTTCCAAACAACAGTCATGAACACCAAATAAAAGACAAGCAATAACTTTTCCAAACCGATTTCTCTTTTTTGAAAGCAATGAGAAGGGGAAGAATCTATTTTCCTAAAAGAAAAACAAGAAGCACACCCATATGCAAATGCACTCTATTTTTTCAATTTTCTTGAAACATAAGTAAATCTAACTTAAAGCTACCATTTTATTTTTATTTTTGATTGAGATAGTTCTAAATGCATAAGAGACGAAAGAACATGAAGATCCTGAAAGCTCGTAAAGCCAATCAGAAAACCAATGTTCAACGCTCAATGATGATACCCTAGTCTCAGTAAAAAAAAATTCTTTTTTAAAGGAAGGAAAAAGAAGTTTACTATGCAAATAAGAAATGAAACCTAGAAGTTAATCTAGTGTTCTTCTTTTAGTCTATATAACAGAAATGAAAGAGATCTTACTAATACCCTAAGCTTTCAGAAAACAAGAAATCCTTTCGCAAACACAACCAACAAGCATAGAAGCAGATGAACAATCACAATACCTAATGAAGCTTTTGAATTTCCACTCAAATCAATCTTAAACCATAAAATTATCAAACCACAAACATAAGATTCTGTAACACAAGTCTGATAAGCAGAACTGAAAGTAACAAAACACAATTTTTTACAAAAAAATGAGGAAAAGGGGCTTTGGAATGATGCCTACCCGGCACCACTCTTCTCAGGTGTTGACAGAGCGTTTCTAACACAGCATCGCTTCTCGCCAATGGGTTACAGGCGGTGGCACCGCGTACTGCTCACTTTGTTCAAGTGGTGCCACCGCTCCTTGTACACAGCATAGGCATAGTTCCCTGTAGATGACCAAAACACAAAGAGAACGGTGGATCAAGTTAGAAAAATACTAGATCAAGGTGAATACTGCTAGATTGAGTATGAAAACAGAGCATAAAAGATCGAAATGACTTAGATTTGAACAGATCTGGAAGTTTCAAACCTAAATATACTAAGTCAGAAAGTAGATTTGACTGAAGAGAGTTGAAGAAGGAGCCTGGATTCAGACAAGAGTTGCAGACTAAGGAAGATCAGAATAACTGATACATCTATTCCCCAGCGGAGTCGCCAGATTTGTTAGCTGGAATATTTCACCTCCTGTAGACAACAAGGTGTTCCACTGGCCTGAATGGTTCAGATCCAGAACAAATAGAGGAGGTTGAAGACTCTCCCTAGATGCCATAAATACCTAGAATGTAATGCTTCGATCATTACCCTGTGTACCTGCAATAAGCTTCAACACGCAAACATATCGAAACCACTAAAATATAATCTATTGATCTATGTTAGTGACTAAGGAATCTAACAACATACATGTGAAATCAAACAACAACAATATATGTGGGATAGAAATCAACTTGCATTAATATAGAAATATGAAGAAGTTTACAACCAAGCCTTAGTGTTGACATGCATCTCCATGAAACCAAGCATTCTCATCCCCAAAAGCTTCGACTCTAGCTCTCTATGCTCTCCCAAATGGTCTTGGGCCAAGTAACCAATCTAACAGCATAACAATACCTTAAGAGTTCTCCCCTCAACCATGGCTATGAGCTCATATTTATAAGGCTTAATGGATAGAGTAGGTGAGAGATTAGTGGGTGAGGTGGCCTCTAAGATCCTAGGATGGGAGATATCGATCTCAACTAAACCACAATAGTAGGGATAAGGGAGGACACGAGGCTTATCATCTAGAAGCCTCGAGAAACTTCTCTTTTTCCCTTTTTACCCAAGGTATCGCGTTTCTCCTTCAATGACAGAGTGGTTCTGGTAATAAATGATTATGGACAAAGGGCCATAAGTGGTGGCACCGCTTGTGGGCAACAGGGGATAAGTGGTGCGAACAAGGTACCGCTCCTGGACAACAGAGGAAGCATGGTGCTGGGAATTTCCATGAAAGATTGATAATAACCATGAGTTTCCAGTCCAAGAGTTGGGATTCAAGGCAAGTAGGTATGTCAAATTTCTTATCACATGATGGTGATAGGATTTTGGTATAACACCAGCCACTCATACAATATGATAGGAAATTCACCGAAGAAGTATTCATGAGGACCGTCATGGATGTACCTTGCTAACCACTTGTTTTTTGTCAACCAAGGGTTCTAATTTTTTGCTTCAACAAATTCTCTCAGCTTCATTAGAGGAAATTTCAACTCAAAATGGGCCTTTTAACTTTTATTCAAATTCCATGTCATCATGTGTTAGCCAATGAAATTTATTTAAATTTGAAATACTGTATAGGTCTTAAACACTTTTTTAATATAAATTTGGGGATAGGTATCATAAAAAAAACTACTTTTTTTGTTTGTATTTTTGACATATCTCCCTGTGTTTTTACTCATATTTTTGACATATCTCCCGATCGAAATTTGAGTAAAAACACAGGGAGATATGTCAAAAATACAAACAAAAAAGTAGTTTTTTTATTTTCTTCTTCCAAAATTAATAAATATTATTTTATTATTTTAACTATTATTTTGTTAGTTCATTTTAGGAGGCCCATTTTGAGTTGAAATTTCCTCTAATGTCTTGTCAAACCAATATTGAAGTTCTGGTCACGTCGGATGCCACATCCATTATTGGGTAACCATTTGTCGGATGCTGCATGCCCTCCTCTCAGTCGCAATGCGGTCCTGACAACAGAACCATTTGGTGGCGAGAACTTGACCAACGAACCTCAACATGCCCCTATATCCCTGAGCATCGGCCTAGACAGGTTTTACCCTGTCTAGCAACACCCGCAGAGAGGATGAGGTATCACCTGAGATGTTTGAGGGAGAGATGTTGGAACCAATTTTGTACAGTATATAGGAGGGTTGGGGCATCAAAGGTTCATCAACTTAATTTCCAGATCTAATCTACTTATTGAACCATTCATCATGTTGCATTTATTCATTCATCATAACAACAGATCTACCAGTAGGGAAAACAGATCTAAAAGATGACAGTATCCATAAGCAAAAAGCATCGCATTATCCATTCATATGCATATCTATTCATCATTCATCATCAGAATCACAACAATGTAAAACAGGAAAAGATAACAGGAAACAACAGTTAAGATCAATCCACATCACATCATATTAAATCCGTAGAACAAATCGCAGATCAAAAATAGACAAAGATCAAATATCACTCTGTCTAGTATCACATCCGGTATTCATTTTCCAGGTATATCTCTTACATGCATAATTCTTATATTTATAGGCTTGCGCCTTTACATTCAAGGTCCACTGTTATAGCTGATTTTACCACACATGGTTGATCACACTTTTATGGCCTTCCCTATCCCTCTGCAGACTCTTTGGACACCATGGACCATTATTGTACCTTTGATGTTTCCAAGATCATCCCTAAAAACACCTATTATTTGCTGTACACGCCTTTTAATCCCTTTCTTGTGTATGCACACGGATATTACCCTTAAACCCGCGTACATTGGGATGTGTGCATAAATCCAAATATTTTTGGAGTTTTCCTTGATGTGGATCCGAGCCACTTGTCTCTTGGCCTTTCATATGCCTCAAGATCGCTTGGATTTGACCTTCCCTTACCCCATTGAAGCACTATATAAGGAACCCCTTGGATACATTGAAGGGCGGGAATTGAAGAGAAAGAAAACTATAGTCCATTGTTGTCGTAACTTGCTGGTACTTGAGTTTGCATTCCTTTGTCCCTTGGAGCTCTTTTTGTTCTTCCTAAGCTTGCCTTTGCTTGTGAGATTGCTATCGAGAGATGGAGGATTGAGGTGGTGGAGGCCTAGGTGGAGGAGTCAGTTTGTCCGGTTCGCAGATGTGCCAACATAGGTTGTCACTTATGTAATCTCTGATTTTATTAATAGAAATATCTTTTCCTATCCAATGATGTGCATTTGAATGAATATTCAAATCCATGGCTGTGTTTAATTTCTTATGCATTATTGATTATATATGTTAGAGTATGCCTAACACTATATTCTATAGCATTCTTTCCTTGTTTACTGTTGTTGAGAGTAAATTCCTAAAGCAAGCGGGATTGGAAAAAGCTCAATGGGGATCTACTTCAACCGTACGGAATAAGGTATGATTCGAGATCCTTTAGTGTTAGATGCTTTATTTCTCTTGAATATTGGGAATGGATTGATTTCTGCGTTTTCTCTGTCTGTTGTGGTATACCCCAAGCCATAGGAATTTTTCTCCGTAATAGAATTGGCAACCATACTGGGGAGGTTCCTAGTTGTTTTTCTTTGGGTTTTTTTTGGAATTTAATGTGCTTGAATTGCTCTGATTTCTCTAATTCTGTGTCAGGTCTGGGGGCATGATTTCCCAATAGTGTCCTGTAGGAGTAAATTTTGTCTCAGCTTGTCCATTTACCTTATTTTTCTATCTTTTCCTTCCTGTACACAGGTTTTTCTTTCACAGTCGTGTGTACACACGGGTTTTCCTGGAATAGTCACGTATCTACACAGGTTTACTGAGAACAGTCACGCATGCCTTGATTTTTTTCTTTTTTGGGAAGATTAAGTGTTACTGGGTGAGTTTGGATGATTGTTGAGTCTTCTTTGATGCTTCTGGATTCTATATCTACCCTCTATTTTTGACCAGAGACTCTTTTTAATTTGATTTTTGAAAACGTTCTTGTCATTTCATTTTCTACTTTTTGTTTTGAGATTAGTGCATTAGGTCTCTTTTACCTTGGTGCTTTCCTTGGCTGCTGTCTGTGAGTGGTTGCAGATTCTGAGGGTTGTAGAGTCATATTTTTGCTTTTTATCTCATTTAATTCAAAAATACAACAAACATTTTCTTTTTTTCATAGTTATGCATTGTTTTCATTTTGCATTAGCATGGTACTTGCATTACGTTTGTTTGGTAAATTTTAGTCATATTTTCATATAGGAATGATTGCATATACATTTGAAGGAAAATTTTTTCACTTCATGTAATAGCATACCCTGTTTTTCATTCGACACAGTGCATTTGCATTGATTGTTAGGTGTGCATTTTACTTCTTGTTGTGTCATAACATCATTAGTTGCACGTCCATTTACCCTTTGAGTAATAAAGCCAATTAAAATCAACGCATAATAAAATGAATTATAGTCTTTTCTTTTCTAGGGTGCACCAATAAGACTAGGTTTTAGGGTCTTGGAATAGTTCATTGTGAGTTAATTCTCCAAGACCACTAAACAAAACAATTAGGTGTCTGTTTAGGTGAAAGTTTGAAATCCTTTATATAATTAGTGTTTCTTAGGATCCTCCTCTTACAAGGGAGTTAAGCACGAGGAAGTGTGATCAATTATGATTGGGATGACCCTTGATTGTGATTGATTAACACTAGATATATTTCTAGGATTGTATTCATATCTGGGGGCCTTTGAGGTATTGGCTAGTGCACCCCTGGGGTACTAGTTGTGATTTCAGGCTTCAGGATTTGTTACCTTGCCCATACGGTTAATCCTACCTGTGGCTATCTGCCTGAGCATTGATTATATCGAGGTGACCTTAGTTTCCTTACCTAGGTTATCGAGGGGGTATTTGCAGAGGTTATTCTGCAGGTGTCCTTGCCAGGTAGGGCTCGTAAAACACAGTCGCTATATGCATTGAAGCTAAGGGCCACTATAATTGGTTACAAACCTCTGCTTGTTATGTATGGGAGTCTCAAGCTTCTCCTAGGAGAGACATACCTGCTTCATTCGGGAGCTCACATATCCTACCCTTGGTTTTCTTGTGATTTGGCTTTACATTTTTAGGTGTATGCTCTGTGCACACTAGTTTGCCTAGGGTTTGCATAATTAGATTGAGTATTTTAATTTTTTGAGTCATTGTGGATTTGGGTGCAGAACCCCACCATTCTTGTCGTTTAGCAGGAATTCCACCTTCCACGTCTCCTCCTCCTTTCGGAGAGAGAACCAGACAGTCCAGGCAGACTACTTCTCACTTTGATTCACACACCATGGGAGATCATGAGGATGATATTCCAGAGATGTCTTCTCCACCTCACAAGGTTAGTGAGGAAGATCCTACTAGCACATATGATCCATCACATGAAAATCCTTCATGATTTGGTTATGATCCCTCATTCACAGTTCGTCGGTATTGGTTTCCGGGAGATGAGACTCACTATGAACCCACAAGCACTAGTAATGTTAAATATGGCATACCTGATATCCCTAAGCCTGATCCGACATATCATGCCAAGCCGAAAGTCAACCCTAGAACTATGTCTGGGGGAACTCCTACTCTTTTCCATGCGGAGAGGTTTGGGGGCACTAGTCACATTGAACCTTCCATCCCTGTGGTGGAGGTGTCTTAACATGCTCCTCTTAGGCCTAGTGTTAGTAATCCTATTTAGATACCAGGATCAAGATGAGTGAACATTGGGAACACGACTTACATTCCTTCACATGTCCCTTCATCTTCGAACCCCGTTCCTTCGAATGCATTTTTAATGACTCATCCTCCCCCTAACTCACGTGGGCCTTCAGGCCGAAATGTTGCTACTAGCCATGTTTGTTCTATGACTGCTAACATGGTAGTATCTTAGAGCCGAGTACCTAGTCCTGTTGTATCAGCAGGTCATGTACCTATTTCTGGATCATCTCATGTTCCACCTCATGGAGCTCCCCATATACCAAACTATGGACCTTCTCATGGTACATCCCATGGAACACCTTATGGAGCTTCTCATGGACATTCTTATGGACCATGGTATGGAAAATACTACCAACCGTATGGGTACGAGTATCAACAACCTGCTTACTCTTCTAATTATGGCTTTGTAGTGCCTCATAATCAAGGTACCCCACATCACAATGCTTCCATGCATCCCTCCATGGGTCAAATGGGAGGAGTTTATTATGTCCAAGGCCATGGTATTTATAGAATCAACCTTACATGAATCAAAACTACCAGGGAGCATGGAATTGACCGGCTCAACCTAGGCTCCCTTTCCTTGCGACATTGAACTTACCTGACTTGTCGAGATTAATGAACGATCCTGTGTCTCATAACTTGACATGGCCGGTAGTCCCTACCAAGCTTCCTTCGAACATTCCCAAGTTTGAAGGTAAGGCTGGTGAAGATCCTAGTGAGCATGTCACCACTTTCCACCTTTGGTGCTCTTCCAATTCCTTACATGATGATTCCATTCATTTGAGGCTATTTCAACGCACCCTAACGGGTCCTGCAATGAAATGGTATATAGAGTTACCCGAGGGGGGGGGGAGGCTTATGCTATGTTTGATTATCTTGATATGACTTTCCTTAATCATTTCCAGCTACCCATATGTTACGACATCGGTACCGAAATCTTGTCGACCTTTCGGCAAGACAAAGCCACACACATTTTGGATCATATTCAAGAGTGGTGTAGATGGAAATGGTTAATCAAAGCCTTTATACCACCAGATTTTCTTCTTGAATGGTTCCTCAAATAGTTCTTACCCTACATCGCGAAGGATGTTTCTACATATGGAGTTCAAAACGAGGAACAAGCTATCTTTAGGGCACAAGAGTTGGATTTGATCTATGCTCAATCCGGACTTTTGTATGAGATTATACCAAATGCTCCAAGATCCAATTTTGACCCCAAGATCAAGCCTGGGCCACATGTCGATGGTATTGTTGGCTCTAATAGTACCAAATCTATGGACTTGGTTACGAAACAAGTGATCCAGTTATCGATTAACCAGTCTGCGTTGGGACAAGCTACGACTTCGTCTCAACCTACCCAATCGGCGAGTGTACTCTCCATGCAATCGTTGAACCCAAAAGGCAACCAACAGCCTGGAAGGAATAAGAAAAAAAGAAAAAATAATCGTAAGGGTGGGAACAAGAACGAAAATGCTAATAATAATGATAAGAACACTAATGTTGGGGGGACAAGTAGTCTAAACATAAGGTGAAGTTTCCTTGTAAGTTGTGTAAGGACAACCACCTCACATGATCTCGCGTCTGTTAACGACATACATCAATGACTATGTTGAGGCCTGGAAATTCGTAGGCAACAACAATAAGGGATTCTCCCCAGTCAACGTTTCCAACTAGCCCATGATTGTTTGGTATAGGGAATCCGTCCGGTTTATGGTCCGGCTACCGTAGGTCAAGTAACAAAAATAAAAGGTTTTACTAGTTGCGGCCCTGTCCACCGTGTATATTTTTGTATTTTTTAGTTTTAAGTATGATATGCAAATGCCTATCTAAAATGCAAATTCATTAAGAATACAAGGAGTGGTCACAATGTGATGCACAGGTTCTTACCTCTCGTCTTAGACTCTCTTGCATCTGAATCACACACAGCAAGGAATTAAATATAACTACCTAACCTATCCCTAGGGAGCAATATTATCACTTATTAATGAGTAATGTATTTTTTGCATGCATTATGAAAAATCACAGATAGCTGATACTTCTTTCAAAACACATGAACAATTAAAGATATTTGAACAACTAGATAGCCAATTGTTTATGAACAACATTCATTACTCATAGTGGAAATTTTCATAAAATAAACCAGAGATCATTCATACAAGAATATAGGTTCAAAGAATTAGAACGATCTCACAGTTAATGGACATAAATCTGAAAACAAAATAGTTCCTCTTCAACAAATACATAGCATAACATTTGAAGATTCCACCAAGCTTTCTGCAACAGGCAAACTGTAATTATCTATTGCAAAAGGAAATAGTTCTTCTTACAATATGTCTTCACCAATCTAACTGGGAAAAAGTCCCCCTCTCATCTAAATCTTCTATATTTATACAAAAAAGAACAAACTGTTGGGCTGCCCTCGAATGACTCTTGGGCTTCCCCAACGCTTCACCTCCCAGGCTTTGCTCTCATTAAGTGCTTATAGAATTTACAAGATATTACAATAAACAAGTAAAAAGGCTTATGAGGAGGGTCCCGCTTGACTATTCAAAAAATTCTTCCATGCTGAAGCCTTTGAGGCAATGCTTTCAAACTTGGAAGGTTCTAAGAAATGAATATTTATTTTGAATTAAGCAGCCTGATTTCTTATTACTTCTATTCTGGCTGCGCTCAAGCGAAGTTGATCCTCAAGCAACTACACACTAACCGCGGAATGAGCTACTTCATTCCTTAGGGTTTTCTCATCTAAGGCTTTGATGTGTTAGATCCTTTGTTCATTTTCCTGATATCTCCTTTGCAACATCTCCAAAAATAGGCCGTGGTCTGGAAAGGTATCCATTCTCTGTTCATCCTCAACCTGGCAGAGATTATAAGTGATCAAAATTCTTGAAGAACTCTACATAAGCCCCCTTTGTCTTCTTAACAACCTTCTTGAATTCTTTGGTTCTGTTTATGGAAAACTCCAGTAAATCATAGTCTTTCCTTAGGGCTTGTTGATATTTTGATGGTAGATCTATAGGGATTTCTTCATTTGCTTCCAACCTCGCCATCCTTCCTGTAAGGATTTCTAAGATTTCATGTGATCTATCTACAAAATATGAATAAGTTTCCAAAATCTCTTCTAGTCGATTGTCCACCTGCAAAATCTTGCACCTTTATTCCTCTATGGCTACTTGTAGCTGGTGCATCTTGCTCCTTTGTGCTAGAATGTGCTCCTTGAAAGGCTGAAGACTGACCTGCTGTTCCTTGGCCTCTTCTAGAGATGTCGTTAATGAGGCAACCTGCTCTCTTAGCTCTGCTGTCTTCCCCTGAGATTGCCTTCTAGATTCCTCCAAAGTATCCTTCTATAGCTCCAACTCCCTTATCTTACCTCGCAGCTGCTCCTTTTCTATCCTCAACCCTTGACATTCCTGCTGCAATTCCTGCAAACTTCCTTGGGAAGCCTTCAGAGATCTCTTCTCTACTTGGAGGAACTGGAGCTTAGCTTTTGAAGAATTTATTTCTTGTTGTATGTCTTCAAACTTTATTTTCAATCTATTATTTTCCTCTCTCTCTCTTCTCAGGGTATCTTTCAGCTGGGCAGTAGACTTCTTTGACTATTCAAGATCAGTCATCATCCGATCTACATTGTCCTCAGAAGCATGGATCAATGCAGTCCCAGCTCTGATAGTGAATCTGGGGTCCTTATCTGTCCCATATACTATAGTTGTATCATTTATCATTTTACCCGACTGCACCCCAGTCTCGACCTTTCTCTCGGTCCTTTTTACTATTCTTTTCCTTTCCCTATCATAAAAGATAGTGTTGAAATTTGGTACCTCCTCCCCTTTCTTTTGTTCAAAATGGATTAGCCTAAGGGTAGGGACCATAGCCTGTCCTGTTGTGCTACCAACAACTGCCTCAGGATATTGAATATCAGGGTTCCCCAAGTCCTAATCCTGACTGTCTACAGGATCGGAGGCTAGTTGCTCGGTTACTGCCCCTGTTAGCTTTAGCCTTTCTGCTTCCTTCTTCTTTAGCTCCTCATCCATATTTCTTTTCTTTTCCTCCTCTTCACTCTGAGCATCTTCTTCTGCCTTTCTAGCTGCTTCTTGTTTAGCTCTTCTCTTTTCTTCCTCCTCACCTTTTCTTGCTCATCCTGTCCTTTCCCGCCTTTGGTGGTGATTTTGTTTTTAAACCTTCTTCTCAAGGCCATTATATTTTGTGCACTATAGAAAATGGACTCCTCTCGATCCTAGTGGCTTGTATATTCAAAATGTACATTTTCTTCCCTACAGTGCTCTGCCACTTTGTTCCGTGAATCATTCTTGTGGAAATTCATTTCCCCAAAATGGAATTTCCCCAATTCCTGCACAAATTCCTCAGCTTTCTTCACCCTTGTGAATTTATAGCTTCCCAACCTAAATGGTAAAGGAAGGTAAGTTGCTTGCTTATGTTCAAACATAAAACTTCCTATGCCATCTAGAAAGACTTGTCTAACTGCCTCTTTGTGGACTATATAGTCAGTGGCATATTTTGGCAGCAGGGAGGGTGCTCTAGAGAATCCATACATTCTAAAATACAATCCATCCTTTGTTAGATAGTAGTCTGCATATTCCTCAATCACCTTCAATGCTTCCTCTGACATACAGTTGCACTCCTCTAAGAAGATCAATGTATATAATGGCATGACAAAGTGTTCACACACTTCTCTATAGTGACTGTGGTATTTGTGTGCCCACAGTGGTCTGTATGCTTAGTAGACTGGTGTTCTCTCTCGGTCCCAGATACACCTCAGATTGGGGAAGGGTTGGTTGCATAGTATGCAATCAATCAATATAGAGCTCATATAGAACTCTGATCTCTTCTGGGACACCCCTCCTAATGCTGATGCGATGCAGGCTGAGAGGCTGTTGGACACAATTTTTTCCCAATTGAACACTGTCCCCTGTGTTGCGACATAGAAGATGATAGGCACCCACTCCAATTTGAATCTTTTATCGTGGGCCCTCTCGAAAATCCTATTTAGCATCAGGGCAATGAACCTATATGGGGTTCTTAGAGTGGTAGTATCATATTCCCCGGTCGGCCTAGTTCTAAAGTTCTTGCCAGGCACCAACATTCTCTTCAATGTCTCGACTAGGTCCATCTTAATTGCCTTCAGCCAGTCCTTAGTCAAGTACACTTGTGCTTTTGGTAAGTGGTAGGCTAGTGACACATACCCAGGGCTATAAGCAGCATAACCCTATTTATCAACATTTTCCAAGATCATGGTGGTTACATCTTCCCTTGGTAGAATCCACCCAATCACCTCTAAGCATGGAAAAATATCAGGTCTGGTAGCAATTTTCATCAATGCAGATCTCTCTATATTGGCATAGATGATTGCTTCTTCAAAACCTATGTCAGGTACTTCTCGACGTGTTATTAATCTGTAAACTTCCCCCCATTTATATTCGGGTTCTATACCAACTATGCATTTGGTGTCCTCGTAGGTGTATTCAACTCTGGTCACAATTTCGACTTTGGGTTCCTCCGCTACTACAGGAGCCTTCTTCTTCTGCCGTTTAGACATCTTGGATTCTGAAGAATTTCCCTATCATATACAGAAATTTCTTTTAGGTTCTGTTGGGTCATTCCCAGATAACATTCAAAATGGAGACAAACTGTATAAGCATTTTACCTCGTCTATGCTAAACATGAGTGCAGCTATGCAAAAATAGACAAACAATGCTCAGGAACCAAATGTTCCCGCATAAAATTAATCTTCCCAAAAGGCTAAAACCAGCTCACAACCAACATTCGCAGAATTAACTAAGAATATCATGGCCTTTCTAAAACGACGAATATTCCCCTCCTAATGCTGAATCTGAAAATAGTCTCAAACACCCCCTCTCAATGCTACGAACTAAACCTTTCCAAGGAAAACGTGAGGCCTAATCCCAAGAGAAGGATACTCTACTGATAGCACACTTAACTCATAAACAATAATATGAAGCTACTTGCTGCAAAAACACTCGCATCACGGTCCGAATAGATAGTGCATTCTGACTCAAAAATTGGTCCGGGGTTTGTACTCAAGTTTGAACAGTCCCATCCTAAACGGGGAGTAGTCACAACATCGCAACCCTGGTTCACAAATGAGGGTGACCAAACTATAGAACCAAAACCTCGGCATCTCGGAAGAAAACCATGAAAACGCCCTCCCCGGATGGCCAAACACAGATTGGGGGAAACTGGTGCGGACAGCGTAACGACCTTCTACACCGGTTTCCCCACCAGTCAAGGGCGGGCTGCAAAACCATAACGGCCTGAAAATCATCATCAAGCAAACCACAAAACCCCCCCACCGGGCTGCCAGACCATCCACCTAGAATATATATACATGCTGAGATAGAAAACCTAGGTAACCACTAACCGCAGATACAACAAACACAATTTGACCAATCAAACGGAAAGGTAAAACGGGCATAAGGGCCTACCTGGAACTGTGCTACACGGCTGGTGGAGAAAAACATGTAAACTTCCACAGTGGAGCCACCTAGGAGCGAAAGTATCTATAGCAAATGCGTTGGTCTGTTCAAGCGATAATGACAGCACTGGGAAATCACCAAAATAACAATAAAATAATAAAAACACCCTAGCCCCAATATATACACCTCGATCAACTACAATCGACAGGAAAAATAAAACCATTGGGAGGCAGAACGACTATGGGATCGGCGATCCTATCGGTATCACCTCCACAACAGCGGATGATGAAACAGTCAGGATGCTCGCAATGGTGTTGGTGGGCGAAACAAATAAACTTCACATCAGAGCTCGCTAAGCTAAAGCCTCAGACCAATAGTTGGTTGAAGAGCCACAACGGTGGGAAACATAAAGGAAATGAGTTCCGTAGACTAGCGAAAATCGGAGTAAAAAAATAAACATGACTCAAGCGAAAGACATCGACCAAGTGGACAAGATAAATCAACTATCGGAAGCATAGTTCTTTCCAAAGCTGCAACGACGAAAGCTAAAATCCAAAGGATCTGCGAAGAAAAAATGGCGGGGATCGGAAGAGGATGAAACAACTCTTTGAAAACTTCATGGTACCTTCTCTGCAACGGCGGAAGACGTATAGACAAAGGTTCTGACGGGATCTCAAAACAAATGCCGATAAAGAAAAACACATCAGAGACCACACACACTTGAATCGGACGTGAAGTCCCATTCCTTTCTGAAATGGGCGTGCAGATAACTAGACTCCCAACTCAAAAGTCTAAACACTTCCAATAGCAAGGAAAAACCATTTCAAACAGTAAAACATCGCTGGCATCAAAGTAATCTTTGCACAAACATCAGGCAAAACCAAAAATCTAAGCAAAACAAATTAAAGGAGGGTCCCAATTTTTTTTGAATTTTGGGAAAATGTTTCAGCTGCAACAGACTAGTATCAGACGATGGACTACTATGTTCAACCTCAACACCTCTATTCACATAGTATAACATGTACTTGTAGCGATTTATGTAGAATACTTTCTAGATTGTTGACATTCCACATATGCTACCGCCTTGATCGTGCCGGTGTTAATGAGATTTCAGCTCTCGTGACTTGATTCCAGTGTATGTCAGATATCTTCAGCCATTATGGAGATCTTGATCCATTGTATATATTTAGCTTTCATGGAGATATTGATCCTTTGTATATCTTCATCATGGAGATTCTAATCTATTATATATTTTACGTGGCGATGACCACAAATGTCACATTTTGTATATCATGCCTATTCATGGCCATTGTACTCTTATGTATCTGGGATTGCTATATGTATTTGCAGTCATATGCAGATATTGATTATTGTACTATACTGATGGATGGCTAGTTCTTCTGTGGCATCCCCGACCCTCCAACCGGCAAAGAGGACGCTACTAACACCAAACAAATGGGAAAACAACCCCCATGAACACGAACAGGGATAAATGCTGATATTAAAAACTTAACATAATGCATACTAAGATGCATAATTCCTCAACATTCAACGGAAGCAAACTTATCCATTCCAGCATTGAACATGTTCTTCATTTCTCATGAAACAATAGATATAATTGCAGAGATGAAATAGTCAGAAATACTTATCTTTTGCTGAAGAACTCACCCCGCAACCAGCTACGTCGCTGCAACGTTCCACCCAACCATAGGCTAGTGTGCTCATCAACCTCTCAGCAACATTTCCACCCCCGAGCTGGGCATGATTCCTCAAGGAATAAGGGTCAATGCAGGATTACACATAACCAAGGTTTGCCAATCAGCCAAATCCACACAACAGGGTTTTACCAAGTCATCAAGGAGCTAGGATAGGCTAAATCCCAAGCTGGTGGCCTCAAAACTAGTCTTCTCATGCATACACAACCTCTAATCCCACTCTCAACAGTCCGAATACCAACCACTACATACCGCAGCAAAAAAATCCCTTCACAGCTATGTGAAGAAGGAAAAGACAACCAGGTGCCAATCCCAACCAACAGGTGAAACAGCTCAAGTCCTCAAGACAACTCAAAGTTGTTCTTGGCCCTAGCGTGGCCAAAACAAATCAGCACAACACCCAAAAGATGTCCACAGCCTTAGCATCCAAGAAGCAACCCAAAACCAGGGCAAATCGACAGCCCAACGCACAATGAAAACGATGGCAACTTTACACAGTCCCAACATAGGGGCAGAAATCCCAGCATAGACATGGGAAAACTCAGCCAACGGATGTGGAAATTAGTAGTCGTCCAACATCCAAGAACCCACACACACAACTCCTTAATGTAGACGCTGAATAAATTTACACCGACAGAAAAATGGGGAAGAACAACTTTCAACCTGTGCGCAAGGGGAAAAACATAGTCCAAAAATGGAAGAAGGAAGCACATGCACAGTCTGAAAGGGAAGAAGGAAATCGGACTCTCCACAACATCCAAAAATCATGGAAGAATGACAGCAACCCAAAACGTGGGTGAAACCAACAGCAAGGCAGAATCATGGCTGAAAAACCACAGCTATTCACATAGACAACATAAATCGTGCCCTTGAGGCTGATCTTCTAGCTCGCTGCATGCACAAAACCAACGGAGAACCCCGACTGGTGCGTGAGGAAAAACAAAACATCTTTCTATGTGAGGATCCGAATTCCCCAGACCACACTCGTGAAGGTGAAGACCAGGCGTGAGGAAAATGATGGTTTCTGCCGCTGGGCATGTGTACCGTTAGAACTGACAATAGCCTGCCCAACT
>LPNX011229968.1:251433-268462 GCA_001517045.1 Pseudotsuga menziesii
CAAATTTTATTTGCAGATCTGTCCCACGTTCAATTATTCACTATGAACGTGCAAGACCAATCCCCTTGGCTTCCACGGACTTGTCCTGCTTGTTCTCAGCTTCCAACTTATCCCGAAGTCTAGGAACTTTGTGGCTATTGCCCTCATCATGTTCCCTCATTGGGCAGTCCCGGCGTAAATGATGTCCTCCGCATCCCCAGCATTTCACTGGTTACTTCATCTTTACCTGCTCAATTTCCTTTGAGTCTTCATGCCTGGACCATTTCTCAACGGGTCGCTTGGATGAATGTCCCATCGTTGATCCACCTTCCTTTCCTTTGCCGATTGCTCCCAGAAGGCTTTTCACCTCCCTTTGCAAACCAATAGAGTCTTGCAAAATCTGGTGGTTCATTTCATTCTTCCTTTTCTATATCTTGAGCATCTTCCCAAGATTTTCTTGGGTCTTGGCAATCATTTGAAGGACACTTCCAGCTAAGTCCAGCAACTTTTGATCTGCTGCCATGATCAATGTGCACCACTGGGTTTCACTTTTCTCACCTGTGAAATGCACCATTGAAATCCTGTCAGACCAAGCATAATATAAACATTAAAATCAGTTAGTTAATTACCCAATTGGCATGACAGTCCAAGTCTCATCAAGGAGGCTTTCATATTTTTCATGCCTTCCCAATAGGCACACGAGCTCATTCTTGGGCAGGGAATTAACTATTCCAGCATTCATAATTAACTTTAAGCAAATACACACATTCCATTTCCAGTCATACATGCATTCAACAATCTTTTGTTTTCACAATGCATATATATATATATATATATATATATAATTAAAAAGTGCAAGAGAGAGCAGCAAGAGTTTTTTCCCCTCTTTGTTTTGTTCCATCCTGGAACCCACAACATCGCTGTGGCTTTTCATGCTCTCAGCCTCTTTCACTTCACTATGAATGCTGGACCAATCCCTCTTGGTCATGACACTTAGTGTCTCTTGTCTATTCCAGACCTCTAAACCATGGAGTCTCTCCACATGGTTTGTCTCAGCTGCTAGGACCTCCACAGTCTTACTAGCACCTTTTTCATTACCGCTCATTTCGAGCTCTCCAGGACAGTCACATGTCCACATGCACCCCTGGGATGCTCTCATAGTCCTCGCTCCCAGCGATACCTATATCCAAACATTGAATAGATTCACATGTTTAGTTTATTCTCATCGGTTTTATCTCTAGAACAAGAGCTTAAAACATCATAACCAAATCATATACACGTGTATATTCATAAGCAAAATAATCCAATACTTATCTGTATTGTGCGTTTCCTCGTTGGTCCACAGGATCCTGCTTCGCTTTGCAAGCCTTGGGATCGCCTATGGACTTGGATGTTAGGTCAGCACGTAGGCTACTTCCACAAAATCAAATAATTAATGTCCAGCCAGTACATCCACATGTTGACTGGGCTTGGAACTTTACCACGACCATTTCCAGGTCTAGGATCTACTATGGATCCCCAGGCATATAACAGCCCAACATACACTTATACCAACATACACTTATATCAACAATACACTTATATCAACAATAACCCTTACTCCGCAACCCCTCACAACAACCATTTACGTTTAGGGTGCAACACCCAACTGCATCTATTTAGCCTGTCAACACAAGCAATATAAGAAAACTCATCAGCATTATTGCTCTAAAACTGTAACCATATTTCATATCATTCACTATCAAGTATTGAGACACCAGGAGTGCATCCACTCCCTAGGGTGTAATCAATATTGAAAACCCTTTCATGACTCGACATCAGGAAAGTGTGCACCCCTTTCCGATGTTAGCAATGTAGGCCCTATTCATACTCAAGCAATCGGTCATCATGGAAATAAAATCAAAACATGTTCTGCATATGGAATTTAACAATCAAACATGCATATTCTTAACAAGGGTCACATAACACTTATCCATTTGTCAACGCAGTATTCCTTCGTTAAGGAGAAATGGGGCTCCCTTCTCTGAGTTGACAGTCCCTCGGTTATCCATCCCAACTCCTTTTTATAGTTCATATCCACACATGTCTTACCGACATAATCTATACCATCTCACTCATGTTTCTTACCAAACATGTAATGCAGATGAGACATTTCCAGAATGTCCAATGGAGTTTCACCCGAAACCCATTTCCAAGATAAGGGAAAACCTACCCATGAAGTTTGGCTCTTGCAGGCCATCACACATGATCTTCCTGTAGTGTGTACCCCTGGCACATTCATCAAATAGCCAAACAATCAATCATTATCGGATAATACAATCCAAATTGATTGTTCCATAACCAAGTAATGACATTAGTAATCAAATTCAATATGAATTTGCAATTCTGTCTACTACAGAAATTAGTTTGCTTAGCAATGAGGTGATCCTCATTTGTGGGTCTCTTGTAAGCAGCACCACTATGCCCATTATAATTTTATTCTTACTAGCATAATATGAATACCCACTTACAATGCGTCCTCCTGACACAATCTTATGCAAGCCAACAGTGATTAGTAGTCGTCATCAATTTCTTAAATCCGAAATTCACAATTCAAATTTAACAACCCATTATGCATACCAACTATTTTCACAGCCATGAGACTCTTCTCATAAGGTTTGGCTCTTTCACATGGTAGATTCTGGCAATTGTCATGGTCTTACTCTCATTTCCATGCTCTAAATAATCTACCTGAAACCTGAGCTTCAATCAACCAAGCACTTGGTAAGTCTGGTGCATATAACCTTCTCATTGCTACAACCATCACTGAAACATTTTCAGAATTTATAAAATTCAAATACTTCCAGCTGTTAATCACATCAATATTACCAAAACTCATTTACTTCATGCAATCATTATCATACTAACATTTGCAAGGCATAGTCACATCATTCATGCAAATAAATGAAATGTTTAGATACTCCTTACTTCACAAGCGTATCATTTGTACCACCTTGCTCTTCCACAGAGCATTTCTAGCAGCCGATTGATCATGACTATCCTCTTTAGGCACTTACTATCCTGCATTCATAAAAACCTTTGAAATGGTTCCTGAATTGTCATCAATTCATCATTTCAGCCATTAGTTATTCATAACATCACATGCACTCATCTTAATGCATTCATGCAATGCATCACAACATTTGCACCCATACTTATGCAATCAGTCACTCACACCCTTCATATGCATACATTCAATGCATAACTGCAAGATTTATAAAATATTTTTAATGCATATCCACTCAATGCTACCTTGCATTGATTCAGGAATACTGTGCATTCAAACATACCATGCATGGCCTAACCATGACTACTTCATATAGGATGCATTACTATAATCAAGATCATTAGTACTTCCTTTCCTTGGGCTACTAAGCTCAATCAATATATACAGGCATGACACCTTTCTCTATGGATGCATTATAAAATTCAAATATCCACATGGTATGAGGTCTCTTACCTTTACCACTCCTTGGAATTCGTCATAATCAAACTCTTACCTTCATGGGTCATACTTACACCCTTGACATTACTAGTTTGGTTGGTATCTTGCAGAGGATTGCAGACTTTGCTCACCAACTTTTGATTATGGACTGGTTGCATTATCCCTTTCTTCATAGGGTTGCTGGTCACATTCATCGGCATCAGTAACATACTCAGCTAGGTCCATGTTGCCGTTGGTTTTTCCACTAATGCCAACACCAATGCAATAGTTATCATTAGTGGCTCATTATAAATATATAATTTTCAATATTCTTACCAACATGTAATATCCTATGCATGCAATACATATCCTCATACATTTCAAGTATAAAACTTAGGAATGTAGTTATAATCAGCAAGATAGGGTTTAAGGAAACTTCCCTTTTCAAGTCCCACATCCTCGCATGGAACTCCTCTTCCACACAACAGCTGGTTAGCCTTCATAGTCCTTGCTACCTCTGGGCATGCAATTTTCTAGATTTGTCCATTTGATAGCAGCGGCCTTCATTAGCACTTTGCTGCTCCATGCTTAGATTCTGGTGACTTTCCCTTGTTCCCTACTGGATAAGCTTTCCAACGCCTATCCACATGCTTCATTCTGACCTCAGGTGTGAAAACCACACCACTTCTAAAAATGAAGATTTTCACCAAATCTCGGCATTTTACACACAACTGCATTTTGGATTGGGTGCCAACTTCAGCCACCTGTAAACCCCACTGAAAAACTGCTGAAAAATCTTGTTGAAAAACAGTCGAAATCTGCTGGAAAATTCCACTTGAAAATATCAAAATTTCCTCTGCAGAATCTGCTCTCATTTCGACTATCAGCCCAACGTTTCAGCAGTCGAAATAGCTAGCTTCTCCGCTGTTCATCGGCGATCCAAACCACGATCCTTTTCGCTGCGTCGGTGACCGAAACCACTATCCATTGGATGGATAGTTCCTTAGGCATCCACAATGTCGGGCAGTAAACTGTCTGTGGATTCCGCAGCTAAACGACTCATCGGCGATTGGAACAACTAAATTTTTTCGACGTTTCGGGCCGATCCTCCTTTGGCTTCCGATGTATCGGCGGAATGATTCTCTATTTTTCTCCGACGTGTCGGTGGTCCAATCTTCTAAAGTTTTTCGACGTTTTCTGTACTTAGAAATTTTTCAGAAATATTCTTCTTCCTTCTGTCGTCGCGTCGGCTACTCAAACAGCTAAATTTTTACTGACGGTTTCCATACTTAGACGAATTTTCAACTTTTCAAAATTTTTCCCTTTCTACTTCCTTCCGCCGATGGCATCGGAAGTCCTTTCGGCTAAATCAACCGACGTATCGGCTCCTCGAACAGCTAATGCCTTTCGATGATCTCAACACTTGAAAAGTTTTGAATTTTCACCCATGTCGGCTCAATCATGTACTTTCTGCCGCCGCTTGATCTTCTTTTCATCGGCGAAATAGTTCCATCAGCAGCCGCAACGGCGGAACACGATCTTCGATCTTCTTCCGATCGGTGAATTGATTTTGACTGGCATCGGCATTCTTTTCTCGTCGGAAGACTAGTTCTCTAGGCTTCTGCAACGGTAGGCGTACGAACCACTATCTTCTTCCGATAGTCGACAATTTCTATACTTAAAAATGTTTTTTGAACTTTCTTCATGGCGTCGGTGGTCGGAGGCCTTACCTGTCGGACGCGTAGTTGTTTAGCCATCTGCAATGGCGGGTGCTCGAACAAATTTATGCTTCCGATGATTTTAACACTTGAGCCAAATTTGAAAACTTTCCTACTGTCGGCAATAGTATCCACTAACACTGCTGCATCAGCGTTTTAGTCCCTTCGACAGCCGCAACAGCAGACAGACAACCGCTAAATTCTTCCGTGGTGTCGACAACCCCAACATCTATTTTCTGTCGACAAACGTTGAACACTTAGAAAAATTTTCATAATTTTTTCCCCAACTGTTCTCCGTCGGGCATGTTTTTGCCTAGCTCTTCGCTACATCGGAAGTCCGTTCCACTAAGTGTTCCGATGAACCGACTGTTCAAACACTTAGGCAAATTTGTGGAAGTTTTCTGTCATCCATTTCTGATCTCTGCTGGGCAGAGAGAGAAATCCTGCGTCTGTCATTGCATCTTGGTGGTCCATTCAGGCCCATGCTGCAACATGAGCTCTGATACCACTCTGTGGCGTCCCCAACCCTTCGACCGGCGAAGAGGACACTACTAACACCAAACAAATGGGCAAACAACCCCCATGAACATGAACAGGGATAAATGTTGATATTAAAAACTTAACATAATGCATACTAAGATGCATAATTCCTCAACATTCAATGGAATCAAACATATACATTCCAGCATTGAACATGTTCTTCATTTCTCATGAAACAATAGATATAATTGCAGAGATGAAATACTCAGAAGTACTTATCTTTTGCTGAAGAACTCGCCCTGCAACCAGCTACGTTGCTGCAACGTTCCACCCAACCATAGGCCAGCGTGCTCATCAACCTCTCAGCAACACTGCCACCCCTGAGTTGGGCATGATTCCTCAAGGAATAAGGGTCAATGCAGGCTTACACATAGCCAAGGTTTTCCAATCAGCCAAACCCACACAGCAGGGTTTTACCAAGTCATAAAGGAGCTAGGAAAAGCTAAATGCCAAGCTGGTGGCCTCAACACCTGTCTTCTCATGCATACACAGCCTCTAATCCCACTCTCAATAGTTCGAAGACCAACCACTGCATACCGTAGCAAAACAATCCCTTCACAACTCTGTGAAGAAGGCAAAGACAACCAGGTGCCAATCCCAACCAACAGGTGAAACAACTCAAGTCCTCAAGACAACTCAGAGTTGTTCTTAGCCCTAGCGTGGCCAAAACAACTCAGCACAACACCCAAAATATGTCCACAACCTTAGCATCCAAGAAGCAACCCAAAACCAGGGCAAATCGACAGCCCAATGCACAATGAAAATGATGGCAACTTGACACAGTCCCAACATAGGGGCAGAACTCCCAGCATAGACATGGGAATACTCAGCCAACGGATGTGGAAATTAGCAGTCGTCCAACATCCAAGAACCCACACACACAACTCCTTAATGCAAACGATGAAAAAAGTTACACTGATAGAAAAATGGGGAAGAACAACTTCCAACTTGTGCGCAAGGGGAAAAACATAGTCTAAAAATGGAAGAAGGAAACACATGCATAGTCTGAAATGGAAGAAGGAAATCAGACTCTCCACAGCATCCAAAAATCATGGAAGAATGACAGCAACCCAAAACGTGGGTGAAAGCAACAGCAAGATAGAATAGTGGCTGAAAAACCACAGCTATTCACATAGACAACAAAAATTGTGCCCTTGAGGCCGCTCTTCCAGCTCGCTGCATGCACAAAACCAAAGGAGAACCCCGACTGGTGCGTGAGGAAAAACAGAACATCTCTCTGTGTGAGGATCCAAATTCCCCAGACCACACGTGTGAAGGTGAAGACCAGGCATAAGGAAAACGATGGCTTCTGCCACTGGGAATGTGTACCGTCAGAACTGACAATAACCTGCCCAACTGACACCCCCCCCATGCCCACGTTTCCTCAAGCAATAACTACCCTCAACTAACTCAACAAAACATTAAAGTGGTTGGATGAGACAAGGGAAGATGGCAAATCAAACAAGGTGGTAACACATGGATTTCCCCCCCATAGACCAAGGTTTGACATCCCCCACACCCTTATCCTTTGGAATCATGCCCTTTTCATTTTTAACGTTGCATTGCCATAGTTGGTTATGGGTTTATTTTAATTGATGTGCGTATTTACATGATGCCAAACTATAATGTGCCGGATAGCACGATATACCATCGGCAACTATCCCCATTGCCGAAACATACACAACCTGGGGATTTTGCCTTTAGCTCCTCACCATGATTAATTACATTATATACATCATGCAAACGTGGTCAAAACCGAGGTGTTACATCTTCCACCTGGTTCTTCATCACTCCACTTCTGGGATGGATTTATAATGTATTTTGACCATCATGTTACCCCTCTGACCTCACACATTAGGGGGCATCTGTTATAGCTGATTTTACCACACATGGTTGATCACACTTTTATGGCCTTCCCTGTCCCTCTGTAGAATCTTTGGACCCCATGGACCATTATTGTACCTTTGATGTTTCCAAGATCATCCCTAAAAACACCTATTATTTGCTGTACGTGACTTTTAATCCCTTTCTCGCGTATATATGCAAATATTACCCTTAAACCCGCGTACATCGAGATGTGTGCATAAGAACAAATATTTTTGGAGTTTTCCTTGATGTGGGTCTGATTCACTTGTCTCTTGGCCTTCCATATGCCTCAAGATCACTCAGATTTGACCTTCCATTACCCCATTGAAGCACTATATAAGGAACCCCTTGGATACATTGAAGGGCGGGAATTGAAGAGCAAGAAAACTATATTCCATTGTTGCCGTAACTTGCTTGTACTTGAGTCTGCATCCCTTTGTTCCTTGGAGCACTTTGTTTTCATCCCAAGATTGTCTTTGCTTGTGAGCTTTCTATCTAGAGATGGAGGATTGAGGTGGTGGAGGCCCAGGTGGAGGACTCGGTTTCTCTAGTTCGCAGACGTGTCGACAGAGGTTGTCACTTATGTAATGTATGATTTTATTAATAGAAATATCTTTTCCTATCCAATGATGTGCATTTGAATGAATATTGAATCCATGTATGGGTTTAATTACTTATGCATTATTGATTATATATGTTGGAGTAGACCTAACACTATATTCTATAGCATGCTTGCCTTGTTTACTGTTGTTGAGAGTAAATTATTAAAGCAAGCGGGATTGGAAAAAGCTCAACGAGGATCTACTTCAACTGTCCAGAATAGGGTATGATTTGAGATCCTTTAGTATTATATGCTTTATTTCTCTTGCATATTGGGAAGGGATTGATTTCTGCGGTTTCTCTGTTTGTTGTGGTACACCCCAAGCAATAAGAAGTTTTCTCCATAACAGAATTGGGTGGTCATTCTTACAAGTGAGTGATGTGGTCATCCTAACACAACTTACAAGGAAACTTCACCTTCTAACTAACTTCTAACAAAATTCTAACTAACTTAACCACTAAGGACCAATATTCCGAAGAAATGGTTAATAAGTACAAAAAGTGACATGAAATTATAAAAAAGTGGACTATTTTCCACCTATCGCACTATCTTTGTCTTGCACCGTGCCACATGAGTATGTGCAACATCCTAGATGTTGTGCAAATCACTTACCTCCAACCCCTTGCCAACATATGAAGAGATGCCAGACATAGATCCATCGATTGTTGAACATGAAATCTGAACCTATCGTGATGCCAAACCAGTTCGACAAAAGCTCATACCTGTTAACCTGTGCAAGGCAGAAGCCGTTAAGGATGAATTGGAAAAACTGCTGAAAGCTGGTTTCATTTACCCGATTTCTTTGATGGAATGGGTGTCTAATCTTGTTCATGTTGATAAGAAGCAAGGGACGATATGCGTATGTACATATTTGTATGATTTGAACAAAGCATGTCCCAAGGATAATTACCTTACACCTTTCATAGATCAAATCATTGATGCTTGTGCGGGGAGTGAAGTTTTTTCGTTTATGGATGGTTTTTCCAGGTACAATCAAATCCAAATTAAGCCAGAAGACCAGCATAAAATGGATTTTATTTTTCCTTGGGGTACCTTCGCATACAGAAAAATTCCCTTTGGATTGAAAAATGCAGGGGCTACCTTTCAGTGGGTAATGAATTTTGTCTTCCATGATATTAAGAACATTTTCGAGCCGTACCTTGATGATTTTCCTGCTCATTCTCGTAAGAGGATTGATCATCTAGATCATCTTCACTTGATTTTTGAACGATGTAGACATTATAAAATACACTTGAATCCCCACAAGTTTTTTTTCTGCGTTGAGTCAGGACGACTGCTTGGGTTCATAGTTTCAAACAAAGGTATTCAACTGGATCCTTTGAAAGTAGAGGCCATTGTAAATATGCCTCCTCCTCGTTCTATCCGAAAAATTCAAATCCTGCAAGGAAAGTATAACTTCCTTTGATGTTTTATCATGAATTATGCCAAGGTCACTAAAGATTTCATGCGCCTATTAAAGCAGGACACTCCATTTGTATGGGATGAAACCACACAACTTGATTTTGAGGAATTAAGGAAATCTTTGCTGTCAGCTCCTTTATTACATCTGCTAGATTACTCTAGGGATTTTATATTATATTTGGCTGTGTCAAAATCGACCATTGCGGTAGTATTAGTCCAGGAAGATGACAAGCTCCAAGAGCACGTTTTCTATTACCTTAGTCACACGTTGGCTGGTCTTGAACTTCGATACTCCCACATTGAGAAGTTGGATTTACCAGCTATTTATGTTGTGCAGAGGTTACGTCACTACATTCTGCTGATGACCACTACAGTAGTGATAGATGTTAACCCCTTTCAGTATGTTTTGTCCCAATGAAAAATCGGGGGAAAATTCAATAAATGGATAGTCATTCTCCAGGAGTTTGACTTGGATTTTCAATCTTCCAAATCTAAAAAGTCCTTAGTTTTTGAAAAACTTATTGCAGAATTTCCAACAGAAGAGAATGTAGCAGTTGAGGAAGACTCATTCCTAGATGAGTACATTTTTCTAATTTCAACTTCTGATCCTTGGTATGGAGATATACTTGTATATCTCTAGACTTTGAAGTGTATTGCAACCTTCTCAAGGGAAGAGCGGCGCAAACTGCACGTACATGTGAAAAAAATACCTTATCGTTGGGGATACTTTGTACTGTAGAGGGTTAGATTCTATTTTGCATCGGTGCCTCACCCACGAGGAGGCTGAGCATGTCCTAAATGATTCCCATAGTGGAGCATACGGGGGTGATTTATCTAGGTTAGTAATGGATGATAAGATTTTGCGTGCTGGTTATTTCTGGCCCACGATATTTAAAGATTGTGTGGAGGCTGTGAAGCATTGTCATCCATGTCAGTAGGAAAATGCAGTCACATCCTGATCCTTTGTTTCCCATCATCATGTTGGGCCCCTTAACTAAATGGGGGGTGGATTATGTGACGTGCAATCCAGTTTCGGCTGGGGGGCACAAATATATCATTGTCACTGTTGATTAATTCACCAAGTGGGAAGAGGCAATGCCTATAACCTTCAAGGATGACGATGAAACTGCAACTTTTTCATATTTAACTAGATTATCACTCATTTTGGAATTCCAAAGGAGATTGTCATTGACCATGGTAGTCATTTCTAGAATAGCATGATGACCAAATTGGCTACTATGCTAGGGTTTAAGCAAGATCACTCATCTTCCTTCTACCCGCAAGTGAATGGTTAAGTCGAGGCAGTCAATGATACCTTGAAGACCATTCTGAAGTGTATTGTCAATGTAGCCCAATAAAATTGGCACTTTATGCTATATCCTACACTTTGGTCGTACCAGACCAATGTTAAAACTGCCATGGGGTTTTCACCTTTCCAGCTTGTTCATGGAGTGGAAGTAGTAACTCCGGTTGAATGTGAAATTTCGTCACTTAAAATTGCTATTCGTGTGATACTAGACACGATTGAATTAGAAGAACGTTTGCTACATTTGGAACATCTAGATGAACAACGCAAAGATGTGTTAATGACAAACGAGGCTCATAAAAATAATGTTAAAAACCAATATGATAAATTGGTCAAACTTAGAATTTTCTCTGAAGGGGAGCTTGTCTTTCTCTGGGACCAAGACAAAGAACCCTTGGGGTTAGGAAAGTTCAAGTCCATGTGGTTAGGACCCTAAATTGTGTTGAAGGTCTTGAAAAAGGGGGCATATGAGTTAACTGAATTTGATGGAAACAAACTGCCTGAGCCTAGAAATGGGCTCTACTTGAAGAAGTACTATACCTAGGCTTAGTGCTTTTTCTTGTATTTTTCTTGTATGTAATTTTATGTACGATAGTTCACTGGTTCGTGTTCTTATATCATTTGGTGATTGTTACAGATGTCAGCTGAGTGGTTCGTAGGTTTTGCGGATGGTGTTAGTCATCATACTTGTAACTTGGCTTCAGCAGCGTGAGTCATTTATTCACCCTCAGGACAGCTAGTTGCCTCTAGAGGCGCTTGTCTAGGTCCTGCTAGCAATAATGTGGCAGAGTATAAGGATGTTATTGAGTTACTATGGGATGCCTTGTCACGTGGTATCACCTAGTTGGAATTTAGACTTGACTCTCAACTGGTAGTTTCCCAACTCAATGGAGCTTATCAGGTGCGAAACCCTACCCTGTTACGTCAGTTTTTGCAAGTGAGATTACTTGAAAGAAATTTCGATTATATTTCATTTAATCATATTCCACATAATGAAAATACATTAACTGATGCATATGTGAACTATATTCTCGATTGTCACTTAACACACATTTTTTAAAATATACACAACAAATACATTTGGAACACATGTAAATAACCAGGATATATATATATATATATATATTCTCGATTAGCACTTAACACACATTTTGTAAAATATACATAACAAATACATTTGGAACACATGTAGATAACTAGGAAATATATATATATATATATATATATATATATATATATATATACATGTAAAAATATGTCTATAGATAGGTCAAGTTTTGATCCTAAGATCCAGTCATAACTATGTAAATATACAAAAATATACCAAAAATTTGGGCCGCAATCCATAAAATGCCTATATATCTAGGCCTGATCTCTTGCATCACCTATATCACTAGAATCATCCTGATCATCAGCTTCTTCAGCTGCAGCAGCCTCTTCGGCTTCCATATATACCAGTACGGCCCTGCCTACCCTCCTCATGAGGCGTATCTAGATAGGTGGGATCCCTACAACAAATTCCTACATAACAACATGAATCTATTCAATCTGTATAGTGGGAACTCTTTGGGTCATCTTGGCCAGCTTCCCCTCGAGCACCCTCATCAAACCCTGATCCCCACCTGGTATAGGTCATACATACATCCTGGGATGCCCATTAGGGCAGATAGGTCCAATGTCTACATTTTTAAACATTAAAATGGATTAAAAACTCTTATACATATGTATATAATTTTATGACAAAAATCATAAAAAATAAAAAAATAAAAAGCAAAATACCTAGCTCTCCCCACATTCCTCCTGGCGGGAGGACGAGATCATTGTCTCCTTGAAAGTATAAACCTGTATAAGGAAACTGCTCAAGTGCTGGTAACTGTCGTCCCCACCACACATAGAAGTCATCATCGTACACACCTTGGACTGATCCTCCACCTGCTTGGCGAAGGAAGACTTCTCCCCACCTGGTCAACCTAGGTTTGCGAGGAGAGAAAGCTGGTAGTGGTACCATAGGGATGATTGCAGGAAGTCTCTCAAAAAATAAGGCCACTAATACACTCGAATACCCAAAATTCTTGCAGTGGCCTCTCTTATAGTCAGAGAGTTGTTTCTTCATGATCAAGATAATCCTTGAGCACTAGTCAAACACAGTCCCCTGTAAACACTCCATTGCCATCCTCATATGTGTCTAAGTGGAAAGATGTAATGATGAAGATCCTGCAACCCGTACTATAGTACTTACCACTACTGAAGTGGGAAGTTAGGAATATGAACTATTGGGACGCATGATCCCTTTTTTCGACTCCCAGGTCTGCAGTAAGTATCTACATAAACTTGGACACTCATGGGGTCCCTGCCCCTTCCAGTACCTTCAAGGTTGACAGGCATTCCCTGTCGAGACAACCCCGTGATGAAGTATATGTCCTCCAAGTCTATATCCAATATTTCACCCTGTATATTGAAAGCACCTAGGTCATGGTCCCAATAGCTAATCAAATGTTCAAGCAAGCAAACATTGGCTCGCATTGGATATGTGCCGAATAACTTTATTAACCTACATTTCCGTAGTGCATGCACAGTGGGGGAATTACAGAGAGCTCTGCAGTCCATATCCTCATGTTCTCGCTCCCTCCATTCCAAAACCATGTTTGAACCTGTCGATATTGTTATACCAAAATCCTATCACCATCATGTGATAAGACATTTGACATACCTACTTGCCCTGAATCCCAGCTCTTGGAGTGGAAAATCATGGTTATTATCAATCTTCCATGAAAATTCCCAGCATCGCACTTCCTCTGTTGTCCAGGAGCGGTACCCTTGGTCGCACTGCCTATCCCCTGTTTCCCACAAGTGGTGCCACTGCTTATGGACCTTAGTCCATGAGTGTTTCTTACCAAAACCACTCTGTCATTGAAGGAGAAATGCAGTACCCTAGGTAAAAAGGAAAAAATAGAAGTTTCTCAAGGATTCTAGATGATAAGCCTTGTGTCCTCCCTTATCCCTACTGTTGTGGGCCAGTTGAGCTCAATCTCCCTCATCCTAGGATCTTAGAGGCCACCTCACCCAATAATATCTCAACCTACCCTATCCATTAATCCTTATAAATATGAGCTCATAGCCATGGTTGAGGGGAGAACTCTTAAGGTATTGTTATGCTATTGGATTGATTACTTGGCCCAAGATCATTTGGGAGAGCATAGAGAGCTAGAGTTGGAGCGTTTGGGGATGAGAATGCTTGGTTTCATGGAGATGCATGTCAACACTAAGGCTTGGTTGTAAACTTATTCATATTTATTTAATGCAAGTTGATTTTTGTTCCACATATATTGTCATTGTTCGAATTCACATGTATGTTGTTAGATTCCTTAGTCAGTAACATAGATTAGTAGATTATATCCTGGTGGTTTCGATATGTTCACGTGTTGAAGCTTATTATAGGTACATAGGGTAACGATCAAAGCATCACATTCTAGGTATCTACGACGTCTAGGGAGAGTCTTCAACCTCTGTCCTCTATTTGTTCTGTATCTGAACCATTCAGACCAGTGGAACACCTTGCTGTCCGCAGGAGGTGAAATATTCTAGCTAACAAATCTAGTGACCCCACTGGGGAATAGTATATCAGTTGTTCTGATCTTACTCAGCCTGCAACTCTTGTCCGAATCCATGCTTTTTCTTCAACTCTCTTCAGTTAGATCTACTTTCTGACTTGCTTCATTTGGGTTTGAAACTTCCAGATCTGTTCAGATCTGAGTCATTTCGATCTTTTATGCTCTGTTTCCATACTCAATCTAGCAGTATTTGCCTTGATCTAGTCCTTTTCTAATTTGATCCATCGTTCTTCTTGTGTTTTGGTCATTTACAGGGAACCATGCCTATGCTGTGTATGAGGAGCGGTGCCACCACCTGAAAAAAGTGAGCAGTACGCGGTGCCACCACCTGTAACCTGTTGACGAGAAGCACTGCTGTCTTGGAAATGCTCTGTCAACACCTGAGAAGTGCGGTTCTAGGTAGGCATCATTCCAAAGCCTTTTTTCCTCATTTTTTTTATAAAAATTTGAGTTTTGTTGCTTTCAGTTCTGCTTATCAGACTTGTGTTACTGAATCTGATGTTTGTGGCTTGATAATTTTATGGTTTAAGATTGATTTGAGTGGAATTTCAAAACTTTGATTAGGTCTTTTGATTGTTCATATGCTTCTATGCTTGTTGGTTGTGTTTACGAAAGGATTTCTTGTTTTCTGAAAAGTTTAGGGTGTTATTGAAATATCTTTTCATTTTTGTTACATAGACTAAAAGAAGAACACTAGATTAGCTTCTAGGTTTCATTTCTTATTTCCATAGTAAACTTCTTTTTCTTTCCTTTAAAAAGAAATTTTTTGATTGAGACTAGGATATCATCATTGAGCATTGGACATTGGTTTTCTGATTGGATTTACAAGCTTTCATGGCTTTCATGTTCTTTCTTCTCTTATGCATTTAGAACTATCTCGATCAAATTAAAAAAATGGTAGTTTTAAGTTAGATTTGCTTATGTTTTGAGAAAATTGAAAAAATGGAGTGCATTTGCATATAGGTGTGCTTATTGTTTTTCTTTTAGGAAAAGATATTCTTCCCCTTCTCATTTGCTTTCAGAAAGGAGAAATAGGTTTGGAAAGTTATTGCTTGTCTTTGTTTTTGTGTTCATGACTGTTGTGTGGAAATATTTTTGGTTTTGAAAAAAAAGGAAACACTCTCTTTCCCTCCCGTAAGTAGGCATACTGAACGGTAAAGTGAACATTTTCACAAGCATATTGCATGGTTTTACTTTTCTGTCAAAACATCATGCATTCATCTAACAGTCCACTTTAAAATTAACCGTAGTTGTAGGTTAAAATTTACGTAGCAATTGAGTGATAGGTTAGAGATGTGTTTGGGCGTCGTTAAGCGTAGGAGTTGATGTTATTTGTCAGCATTACATCCTGGGACTCATGTGGTTCTTCCACGTACCATCGGTATATCGAATGGCCTTTCACGTACCATTGAGGTCTATAGAAAGGTACTTCATGTACTTGATTGTATATTGGAAGGCCCCTTGTGTACGGTTATGCATTAGACAACACTACTACCAATTCGAGCTCCCATGTACCTTGAGTATATCGGGATACCCCACTAGGATATGTTATTCATCTGAGAAAAGCCCTTTGGCCATCTTGTTTGGAGCCATACACTGAAAAAAACATTCAGGGAGATTACTACGCATGTACTCTCAAGGTATATCATGAGTGGCACCTTCTTGACAATCTTGGCGAGAAACCTGACTTTTTGAACTCCTCCTATCATTTTAAGTGTGCTTGTTTTGACCTATAGCTTGCGTAGGGAAATTTTTTGGTGTGTTTTATAGATTTTTAGACCCTAGGTTAGATAGGAGTTGTACAAACTGGCTGAGTTAAGACAGTCCAGAAGAGTACGGGCCTTGCCACTTGATTTTATTCTTGGTTCAGGAGAAAATCCGATGGAAGCTATCGACCAAGGAGCTGCTACCACCTCCCAAGTTGGAGATAATGTGGTTGCAAAAAGTGGAGTACCATATTCTTCACACTCACCTCCCTTGGTCCAACAACCTTCTCGGGGAAATACATCATTCCATTCTCCCACGGAAGGTCATGTTGATGATACAACCCGTCCAGATTTTGGTCCCAATGCTCCATTTTGGGATACACTTGTAGGATAGGCCATTGCCTCATTTGACACTTGTGTACACTCTTCTGAAGATGAAGAAGAACATAGGAAATACTGTGCTACCATTCTCTGTGCACAGGATATTGATAAGTAGATAGATGAAATATTAGGACCAACACCATCACGTTCCACATCTGTTCTTGTGGGCTATCGTTCACTTGCCGATTCTATGAGACCCATTGAACCGATTATAGATCATGCAGTAATGCCAAACAACCCAGGTAAAATTTCCACCCCTATCACCTCTCATGTTATGTTTGTTCCTAATCTTCCTAGGTCTTCTACACCTGGGGCCCAACCTTCAATTCCCATTTCGTTAGTACCTTCTAGTGCCAGGGGGAAACCCCATGCACTATCTATGTTATCTGGCTTCAGAATTGTACCTAGTCAAGGGAAAACCTCTAACATAGAACCA
>LPNX011229968.1:272536-303547 GCA_001517045.1 Pseudotsuga menziesii
TCTACACCATATTATATGCAAGCTAATGTTTAGGTAGAGGCCATTAAAAAAGTTTTGAAAACTATGCTTCGTCGGATGGTTGGAGATGATAAATCCAAATGGTACCATATTATTTTCTCCACTCTTTGGGATTATCGAACTTCTATGAAAACAACTACTAGTTTCACACCATTCCAGCTTGTCTATGGACTCGAAGCTGTCTTTCCAATCCAATGTCAGATTCCATCTTTACAACTTGCCATCGAACTTCTCCCAGACACTTCCGCAGAGGAAGAAAGATTTTTGTACTTGAGTAACCTTGACGAGACTCGCAGAGATGCTTCCTTGGCTAATGAGGCACATAAGAAATGCGTCAAGGCACAGTATGATAAATATGTCCATCCTCGTGTCTTTAACGAGGGTGACCTAGTATTGACTTATGACCAGAGATATGAAAAACTAGGGAAGGGTAAGTTCGAATCCATGTGGTACGTACCTTTCATTATTTCTAAGGCGTTAGAGAAAGGAGCTTACGAGCTCATTGATTATGATGGATTCCCTTTGGGGCAACCTCGCAATGGGTTGTACCTAAAAAGGTACTATGCCTAGGTTTTCTTGGATAGTATCTTGTATATATGTATATTTATTGACTTTCAGTGTGATTTTAGTATTTTCAAGATGGTTTTGAGTTTAGTGTCTGCATCTGTTTATACCATGTTTTGGTCATGCAGATGGATTTCTACGGCTTCAGTGATGGTGCTTGCTGCCACACCTTGAATCTCGACTCGGCTGCTTGGGTCCTCTATTCCCCAGCTGAAGATTTGATTAGTTCAGGAGCAGTTTGCATAGGTCCCACTACTAATAACATTGCCGAGTATGAAGTGGTCATCGGTATTCTGACTGAAGTTGCCTCCCAACTTGATGTTCATTATCTAGTAGTCTTGATGGTCTCACAGCTTGTGCTTTGTCATTTAAACCATGTTTACACCATTAAAAACCTGGTGCTCCTCCGCCTCTTTCGGAGGGTACGTTTGCTAGAAAGATCATTTGAAACTATCACCTATAGGGATATCCCTAGGGAACATAATGTAGTTGCTGACTCATTGGCTAATAAGATCCTATATTGGTATATTTCCCATTCATGACGTCAAATCAAACATGGCACATTGTAAATAAACATTCAAAGACACATTAAACTCATAGAAAACACATTTTCCATTTGAAACATATAAACATTGTGTAAAAGTCTGTATATATATATATACGAAAAAGTTTACAAAAATAGGTACTGAGACCTCATCTGAAGAACATAGGCTTTCAGGCAATATCATCATACAAAAATCCTGAAGCTGTTAGCTTTCATTACATATCTCATACACTAGTAGTGCTCGTGATAGCACATCACTGGTCGACCAACCCTATGTAGCAGCCTACTAAATCGACCTAGTACTCCCGCTGTGGATCTCTGATATCTCGTTGGGAGGTCATCTATGTTAGCATATGGGATATCCAAGGTCAACCTCTCTAGGTTTTCCTCTAGCTCCCCAGTGATATCATCACCCCGTGGTACAAAGCGGGCTCCCTCTCGCCTATCCAATGGAGATGCTCCTCCAGTTCGCGTTGCTCCCACGTCTGCATGAGAATATACAAGTCTCGTCACTTAACATAAAAATATAAAACATTAAAAAACATAAAAACATTTTCATCCATTTTAGGGTTTCTTGCTTCTTACCGATGTCACCCCACTTTCCTCCAGGTGGGAGTGGTAGGTCAAGATCTCTGGTGAAGTCTGTGCCTGCATAAGCATAGTCCTTAACCATGAGGATCTAATCCCATAGCCATCTAAAGAATGGATCATCGAACTTCACCCTTCCCCTACCTGCTCCTATGTGAGCCATGACTTGGACCCACCTTAGCATATGGGGGTCCCGTGCTCTCAGACTCCGGAAGACCACCTGAGGTCTCATCTGTGGAACCTGCTCGAAGAAGAAGCAGGCTAAAATGGAACCAAAGCCAAACTGCTTTAGCTCTCCCTGCTGACACTTAGTGAGCTGATCCTTGAATATTGGAAGCATGGATTCCACCTATTTGAACACCGTGGGTGCCATGGTCTCTATGGCATACATCATGTGTACCCTAGAATCCTGATGCACACCCTGACTCCTGGCCATCCTCTGCATGGTAAATAGAATGGTCCGTAGGGCCCTATCTATCACTGCTTTGATGGGGATTTTCTTCCCCGATGTACCTGTCCCTAGTGCACAGTGTCGATATATAAGATCACAAGTGGTAATATCCCCTCCATGGGATCCTATCAGTGAGATGGGGGCACCCCGTCTCGAGAGGCCTATCAAGAAGTAGATGTCCTCTACTTCCACTGTAAGAATATGGCCCCCAACCTCAAAATACTACTGCTCTGGATTCCACATCTGTAGTATGTGTTCCAGTAACTGCTCATGTAACACCATGCTTGGGGTCCGAAATAACTTCAGGAGCCCACAGTCCTGTAATGCGGAAATACAACCCACATTTCTCTCAGTAGCAGCATCCTCGTTTTCATGTGTTCTTTCTTTCCATATCACCATGTTTTGAGTCACCTAGACCTACCAAAAACAATAATGGTATGCATTAGAATCATCCTTAAATCATTAAAAATAAAAAGAATGAATTTATATTGTCCATACTATTAGTTTTAATTTCTCCACGATTGGCACCACCTATGCACCGTTGGAGATAGGCGGTGGCACCGCTTGTCCACTGTGTTATTGGGGCGATTCTCGGGTGGTACCACGTATCCCGCAAGGGGTATCCGAGGTGCCCGCTTTTAAGGTTTTAGGGTTTGCCATATGAGCCCAAAATACCACCAAATTTCAAAATAATTGCTATGAAATGAAAGAGAAGGGTCTTAGCTGTTACCTACAACTGACGATGCTGAAAATGGACGGTGGAAACTCCCGGTATCAGCTGTGGAAGATCTGGCTAAGAAAATGCTCCAAGTGCTCTCTGCTATAGGTAAATAGTGAAATTATTTGTTTTTTTACTATTTACATGACTTATATAGGCATTTTTGGGTTTGACATACTATAGTTTTGATATAAAACCATATTTTAGTCAAAGTTTATCTGTCATAATCCCTTAATGCTAGTCTTAAATGCATTTAACACTTGTTTATGAGTTGTTTGCAGGATAAGAGAACTTTAGTAAGAAGCTTTGAAAGTTTTTTTATGGCTTTTTCACATTTTCATAAAACAGAAAAGGTCATTGAGAATTTATTACGACACTTTGTCATGCTCGTTAAAATCTAGTATCAAAGGTTCAAGTCCATTTCAAGTTTCTTTCTAGGCTCGTAAAAATCAACATTGTGTAAAGAAGCATCATGGAGTCCTCTTTTCACCTCTTTTTCAAGCTCCTTAAACATGAAAAGGTCGTCGAGTCCGTTTCCATTTCTTTCCAGGCTCGTAAAGATCAACGTTGTGTAAAGAAGCGTCATGGAGTCCTCTTTTCACCTCTTTTTTAGGCTCCTTAAACACGAAAAGGTCGTTGAGTCCATTTCTGATTCTTTCCAGGCTCGTAAAATATGACATTGTGTAAAGAAACCTCATGGAGTTCTCTTTAAACTCTTTTCAGGCTCCCTAAATATGAAAAGATCGTCGAGCAATCTTGTCTTATTCATGCTCGTTAAAGTATTTGAAGAGTCATCCATTCGAAGGTAGGTTATCTCTTTTTCGGTTCGGATAGGACTATTTATGAAAAAGGAGCACTCCAGCCAATCATGACTGGAAGAGATCTATAAGGTATGATTTTACACTTTTTCGGGCCTTAGAGACTAAATCATACGAAAAAGGACCCCTTTGGAGTCTTCTTCCATATTTGTTTAGACTCTCTAAACATGAACGATACCGAGTTTTCTTTCAGTGGACTCGTTAAATCAAACATTGAGAGACCCGTTTTGGGAAAGAACCCCTTCTCTCTCAGGTTCGTAAAACACATGAGTCTGGACTTTTCTTCCGACAAGCTATATCGAGTGTTTGTTACCCTCTTTGAACTCGTAAAACTGAAAAGAGGCACTCATTGATCATGATGGGGGAAATGGGAAGGGAATCATTTTGCAAATAATGGCAGTTGTTTGTCATTACCTTTGAACATGGCACTTGTCTGCACAATCATGTCAATAAATTGGGTATTCAGTTGATCTCCGTGATGATCCACTTTCATGAGTCATGTCAATCCTTTGATTCTTTCAAAAGAATGCATTGTCCACTATCGCATTGTGTGTTTGTCTCATTCAGTCATTCTTCCAAGTCTTTTTGTCATGCTGCTCGATGTTCAAAGGGGATTTGAAGAAGTTTTACCTCTGCAGTCTACACAGTCTTTGTGTTAGTATATTTGAGTCAGTCATATGGTTACTACATTCACATCCTTCCAGAACTATGTTCTGAGTTTTGTGTCATTGATGTGGGACTCATCATGGCCCTCCTTCGACGAGACTATTCTTGTCGACATCAACTCATCATCCAGGAAATAGTCTTGGAAACAATATATGGTACCTTGAGATATGTATGCCTTAATGATAGATTCTCTCTCTTTCAACAAAGGTTCACATCATTGACCTTTGATCGATATAATCGACTGGGTGTTCAACATCAGGACATCTATTCACACTCGGTAGATTGTACTAGTGTACCTTGGGAATCATTGACATCAATGGTGATCTCCCTCACACTTTTTAACGGTTCACATCATTGGCTGATAATCAAGTGGTTTCTACCATGTTCGACTTCAGATCATTGTAATCACATGGATAGAATCATACTTTGTGGAAGACGAGACGAAGACCCTGGGCATTTGTTTAAAAGCGCTCATTGCTTTTTCCCCAGGTTGCGATAGAGTTTTGTATATCTAGCATGGATCCACATTTGTATGGTTGTGGCTATGCTCAAATTTGCATCTGTATGACATAGATATACATTGTATGTCTGGTAGCTATGTCCAAGTTTGAGTCCTCTATCACATGGATCTACGCTGTATTCTAGTAGCCATGCTTGTTTATTCCTCTCATGGATCTGCCTTGTATTGGTTTAGAGCCATGATTTTGGTTACTTGTGTCTATGAGTCAACATACTAATGTACTAGAGATGCCTACTTGATGACTTGCTCTGATCGAGCCAGCATTTTCATCTCATGGTGATGACTTGTTCTCTCAAAGCTCTCGTTTATCGTATCCCTCTACGACTCATGCTTTGGGGGGCATCCTGTTATACCAAAATCCTGTCACCATCATGTGATAAGACATTTGACATACCTACTTGCCTTGAATCCCAGCTCTTGGAGTGGAAACTCATGGTTATTATCAATCTTTGATGAAAATTCCCAGCACCGCACTTCCTCTGTTGTCCAGGATCGGTACCCTTGGTCGCACCGCCTATCCCCTATTTCCCACAAGCGATGCCACCGCTTATGGACCTTAGTCCATGAGCGTTTCTTACTAGAACCACTCTGTCATTGAAGGAGAAACACGGTACCCTGGGTAAAAAGGGAAAAAGAGAAGTTTCTTGAGGCTTCTAGATGATAAGCCTCGTGTCCTCCCTTATCCCTACTGTTGTGGGTCAGTTGAGCTCGAGCTCCCTCATCCTAGGATATTAAAGGCCACCTCACCCAATAATCTCTCAACCTACCCTATCCATTAAGCCATATAAATATGAGCTCATAGCCATGGTTGAGGGGAGAACTCTTAAGGTATTGTTATGTTGTTGGATTGATTACTTGGCCCAAGATCATTTGGGAGAGCATAAAGAGCTAAAGTCGGAGCTTTTGGGGATGAGAATGCTTGGTTTCATGGAGATGCATGTCAACACTAAGGATTGGTTGTAAACTTATTCATATTTATTTAATGCAAGTTGATTTCTGTCCCACATATATTGTCGTTGTTCTATTTCACAAGTATGTTGTTAGATTCCCTAGTCACTAACATAGATTAGTAGATTATATTCTGGTGGTTTCGATATGTTTGCGTGTTGAAGCTTATTACAGGTACATAGGGTAACGATCAAAGCATCACATTCCAGGTATCTACGGTGTCTAGGGAGAGTCTTTAACCTCTGTCCTCTATTTGTTCTGGATTTGAACCATTCAGACCAGTGGAACACCTTGTTGTCCGTAGGAGGTGAAATATTCTAGCTAACACATATGATCATTATTAATCATTAGAAAATATCATTTTCTTTTAATTTTGGCCATATTTTAAAAATTATTATGTTTTGTAGTACACATGAATGTCCTTTAGACAGGTCGAATGTGACACGCGGGTTTCCTTCGGGCAAGTCGCGTGTACAACGTGTGTACGCGACTGTATAAGTTTCCTACCCGCGTGTACCATGCAACATGACTAGGGAAAGCCCAAAACATAAAAATTGGCATAGAATTGAAAATTTAAATGGTTGAAATGCAAGATGGGAGGAAGTTAGCTAACTTGACACTTGCAAAATTCGAAATCGTCCACTGGTTTGTCCGTGATGAGCAATCCAAGTCAAAGGTAAAATATTGCTAAATTGGCTAAAAAACATGAAACAATAAGTTTTAATTCTATTTTTGAACTATATATAGGAAAAATTTCAATTTGTGGGTTTTTAAGCTATAGTTTGAAAATGATTTATATAATTTAACTAATACCATGTCCTTTTTCCCTACCGCAATAGGTTCGAAGTATTTTAAAAGTCGTTATCTGCTCATATAGGGTAGGATTTGAGTCTTTCATATTTCATTATGAATCTATACCTTATCTGCTCTTAACCTTAGGATGACTTCTTTGACAACGAACTATGGTTTTTAACCATTTTTACCCTGTCTACATCATTGTTCTTCCATGGATAGAGCCTCCCTTCCATGAGTACCCTACTTTATTTCGCATTTGTCATAGGTTTAGGGGAGCCTTCTTAGCTATTTTTTTCACGCCAAATTGAGCCTCATTTTGGTCTCTTTTTACAAGCTATCCATTTTTATAAGGCTCCCTGCCCTTATAAAGTTTATTTAGGCCCAGGTCTAACTCCTCAAAATAGACTTTACTGCCAAGTTAACTTGTCCATTCAAGCTCATTAAGAATATGTGAATGGGCATCCACATTGGTGGTAGTTTATCGCTTTTTCAGACCATGTGGAATAATACAAAATAGGGGCACTCTCTTTTCTTCAGAATTGAGAAGAGTATTCTCAGGTATAGGTTTATCGCTTTTCCGGACCCGAGGGACTAAATTTACAGAAAAGGAGCGCCCAGTATGAGCTTAGTTTTCTCTTTTTCGTGCTCTGGACCTAAACATGAAAAATATTTCGAGCGTACTTTATTCCTTTGTCATGATCGTTAAACCCTTGAGAACAAAGAATCGAGTTTACTATTGTAAGCCCCATTTCTCGTAACCAAATGGATCTTTCTGAGTGATCTTGCTTTCCTTCACACTTGTAAAACTTAAGCTATATGCTGCTTTTGAAGTGGCATTAGGTAGGTGGTAATTAAACCTTTTTCGAACGTCCCTGATTAAGTGTGAAAAAGGTACGCTTTACTTCTTCGGAAGCTAAGAGAGTTATTATGTGGTATGTTTTATACTTTTCTGGCCTCAAGAGACTAAATTGAACGAAAAAGCACCCCCCTAGAGCCTTCTTTGGAGTTTTTAGACTCTCTAAATATGAAAACACCAACGAGCATGTACTAGTTTGGGCTCGCAAAATCCATGAATTAGTGACCTTATCAAGCATTATTCTCTCCCCTCTTCAAGCTTGTAAAAAATGAAGAGAGACTAGCGACTTGACTTTTCTAGACTCGTTAAAATTTAACATGAAAGATAAGGAAGAAGTACTCTCTTTGGGTTATAAATAGTGGTAGCATGTCATCCTTGAACATAGCACTTTTTGAACTTTCTGATACTCATGTTTCAGTTTACACTTTCAGCTCAGCTATCACTTTGATTTTTTACTCCTCCACTAGTCCTTTATACTTGGGGAATCTGATCATGTCTCCTACATGACAGATAAGTCTAGTTGTTCTATCTCCAAGTTAAAATATGACTTGGTTCATCTCTGTGTCGTGCTCACTGTTCAAGGATTTATCCCTTCATCTGACTATTAGCCTGATTCCATCATTATCCTATCTGAGTATTAATTGTGTCTACCTTCCCATATCTAGTTCCTAGTCACTCTTGTGATCCGTTGGAGGATCAATTGCCTTCCTCATCATGGTATGGTTTCTCATCAGCACTTCTCGAAGACGAAGACCTAGAGCTTTGAAGATAGTACCTTAGGATTCAGTATCATCATTGGTGGATTCCTTTGCTTCAGTTGTCAGTTTCACTCATTATCTGACATCCTGTTGAGTCCTTTCCATGTTCGACTTCAACACTTTTATTCACATGGTAGGGATTGTACTGGTTCCTTTGGATTTCGATGAATACCTTAGGTTCACACTTATAACCTAAGTTGTGCAAGACTATGTTATGATCAGTTACACAACTTCCATATTTTGATGACTTATCATTGTATATTGTGGCTTCTATCCACCTTTGTAATATAAGTGGTCTAGTACATGTATCACATGATGTAATCAAATATTGTAAATGATCTAGTGTTCCATTATATTGAACATGGCATCCTCGGATATAATTTTGTATATGACATTGATATGTATTTGTTTCAAGTACTTCCTTTGCTTCCTTGGACATTTGAGTTCTCCAAGTTTAAAAGATTATAATGTATTTCAGCCATCGCTTCCCTTTGACCTCATACATTAGGGGCAATATATTATCAACCAAAATGACACTTCTCCATTTGAGTGCTGGCATTCATTATGTCGGTACACAAAATGACAAATAGGATTGAAGTGACCAAAACACTATAGATGTGCATGACCATTGATGCATGATCTCTAGACCAGCTTGATATATTTTTATTCTGAGTTTAGGGTTGCACACGCTCCTTTTTTCATTGCAACTTGTGTGTCACACATGAGTATTTTCATTGAAACCTACGTGTACATTGAACAAGTGAGTTTCCTTTGAGAAACACACATGTCACACACGCCTTGCTTATATAAATACCTGTGTGTACCTTAATTCGACATTAAAAAATATAAATCACGATTAGATGAGATTAGTTGGGCCTTAATCCATAACTATCACAACTGTCTCAACCATCCTAACCTTCGAAACCTCTCTATTTTCCCATGTATAAATAGAGGACATGGGATGGGGTTAATGAATCATTCTTGAAAGAGAAAAGTTATGTTGGTGGTATTCCTAAGACCTCTTGGAGCAACAAAACTCAGTGTCCTCGGTTTGCAGAGGAGTCCTTGTCTCAGAAGCTGGGTTGTAATCTTACCATTCTTTGTTTATGAATAAAGAAAGTTCTTCTTCCAATCTTTGTATTGTTTCTTTCTCATGTATGAGGGATTATGAATGATTTTAATTATGTTGTTATGAATATGCATTCCACTAACCATTGATATATATATATGATATATTGCTTGAAGAATTTGTCTTTCACAGGTGAATTGGAAGAGCCCTAGAAACTTTGAAGGAGATCTAAAGAGGAGAAGACCAAGCTTGGATCAACCATCATAAACCAGGTAAGTCAATCCTTCTTCCTATTCCTATTTCATTTTCTAGATAAGATAATTGTCTGCAAGTGTCTTAGTAAGTTGGTAAACCCAAAGACCCTAGGTTACAAGGGTGCATTGTCCTAAACAACAGTTCCCTAACCTATGGGGAAGATATTTTATACCCCTCCTCCTAATCCTCAACCTACTCTATCCCTTTAGCCTTATAAATTGAACCCTCTCTCCATTTTGAAGGGAGGAAGGACTATGGTACTCTTATGTTGGTGGAATTTCTAGGTGATGCCTATCATCCTTTGGGAGGTAGAATCTCATCCTTTGGGAGGATTAATATCTTGATTTGGAGGCTTGGCTTGGATTGTTGGATGGAAGATTGCAACATTAAGGCTAGGTTGTGACCTTCCTTATTCATGTAATTCTATGTATCTCCTTGATTACAGTAATACAAATATATTTCCATAAATGTTGTTGTATTGATGATGTTTAGAGCCCTCTTCCTTAATTGTTACCTTAGATAAATTCATGTTTAGATATGCATGTACTGTTTTTTTGTTTCCACTTGCTCTACAGGTTTTTGCATCTCAAGGTCTGAAGGCTCTGGAGCTTGGATCAACAAATAGAGAAGAGGATTTGTAGACCTCATATAAGTGATCTATTTGTTAACTTGCATTTCTATTTGATCCAGGGAAGTAGGTTGTATTATGTACTTGATTTTTTCTAGATCCACTTGGACTAGGGAGATCTGACTTGAGTCCGCTTGAGTATATTTATCCACTAACAAATTTTTTAACCAACCGATAGAGTAAAGTTGAAGTTAGAACTGGATCAACCACTGTTTCAGATAGAAGATATGATCGATAGAGTTGTGAGGGTGATCAATACAGTATATTTATGGGATGCTTTCGGAGGAGAGATTGAGACTTCTTTATGGCAGGGAAAACTTTCCTTTTTGGTATTCATGATTTCGCTTAATAAGGGATTTGATGCAAATGAGATGACCGATCTACATTTCCTAGAGTTGACTCATGAGATGATTAGGCATGGGTACATAACAGATTCATCCTTTGAGGTGTTTATGTATATTATGATTGCTAGGATATTCAGGGGTAGAAAAAGGAAGTTTTGTGTTACATCAAATCTTTTCATCTTGATCCATGTGTCAACCTTGTGCCTAATCCATAAAGTTTCTCCAGCTAAAGTTGATTGAGTTTGAAGTTTCCCATAGCTATTTTTCCTCCTTTAGGAGGGCTGGCACTCTTTATCCTAAGGCAAGGTGCACCAACACTCTTTCCCTTCATACAAGGTGCGTCAGTGGCACTCTTTCCCCTCATGCAAGGTGCACCATCTCCTCTCTGGTGCTCTGTCTCCTATAGCAAGGTGCGCTAGTGATGTTTAGAGGGAAAAAAGAAAATTTTCAAGGCCCTTCTTGAAGATGGATGAGGTGGAGGATCATCCATACCTTCTAGGTGAGGTGGAATTTGGTTCCCTAACCTATGGGGAAGATCCCTTAGACCCATCATCCTAATACTCAACCTACTATATCCCTTTAGCCTTTTAAATTGAACCCTCTCTCCATTTTGAAGGGATGAAGGACTATGGTACTCTTATGTTGGTGGAATGTCTAGGTGATCCCTATCATCCTTTGGGAGGTAGAATCTCATCCTTTGGGAGGCTTACTATCTTTATTTGGAGGCTTGGCTTGGATTGTTGGATGGAAGATTGCAACGTTAAGGCTAGGTTGTGACCTTCCTTCTTCATGTAATTCTATGTATCTCCTTGATTATTTGAATCATAATTTATTATTTGAATTTTTGTATTTTATAGTTCAGGCATTTTAAGGACATGCTCACTTGTTTCATTTTGAATAGGTTGACTAGATTGAAAATCAATAGGTTCACTTGATTACAAATTAACAAGATCATTTGATATTTCTTCAACTTTTATTTTTTTGCTTACTTCTTGTTTCTCATAAGTTTGAATAGGCTAGATTACATACATTGTTGCTTGATTACAAATTTTTTGGAGTTGATGTCTCATTTCCATTTTTATTAACAACCATTGTTGGTATGAATTTCACTACCCTATCTAATTATTTTGAAACATTACACCCCCAAGATAGCATAACGATTGAAACTATGCTAGTCGACTAGGGTTGAAGTATGGAGATATACTTCATTTTTTACAAATATTTGATGTTGTCATATTGTTCTAGTTTTTCATGCATTATAATTTTAATTTCTCCCCAACTATCCTTGTTTCCTAACCTTTCTAACTCTACATTTTATTGATGAAGGTAAGGAGTATATTTATTGATGCCTCTTTACTTTGAAATTACATGATAGGAATCATAGCACCAAATGAGACCTAAATAAATCTTGTGAGACTCTAAAATATTTTCAAGAATGGGTAGGGTAAACTTATTCTTAACTATGAAAGGAAAAGCTCTAGTAGATAGGGTAAAATGAGTTTTCTGGTACGAAAAATGCAACTCATCATAATTTAGTCTATATCTTATATGTATTTTTAAAAAAGAAAACCATGGAGGGAGATGAATTTGTAACAAGTAAGGTTGTACCTCTTAGCCATAAATTCTAAGGATAGTGTAATCCTCAAAGATACCATTATCCTACCCTAATATCATAAGTCAATTGAAGCATGATCCTAAGTTCCAAAGTCATTATTGTAGGGTGATCCCCATGAAAAACAATATAAGAACAATACATAATTTTTTCAATGAAGCTTTAAAATCCTCATTCTTGGCAAGATTTATTATGATTGGATCCCATGCAATAATTGGTATAGGGTTTCCCTGGACCCTAATCATGTAGCTCTCTAATTTCAATATGTTCAAAATAATAAACTTGAATATGCAAAAGAAAGTACATCATCTAATATTTGTTCCTAAATGACCTATATGTTTGAAAATCATACATGTAGGTATGGATGGTTTCAGAATTATATTCAACATATCGATATTTAGTAGGTGGTAAATTTGAAGGAAGTCAAAATCCTTCAAGAATATCCAATATAACTTTGTTAATGGTGTTGTCAACATCATAAATAATAAATAATGGCATCGTAGATATTACTTATCTTGAAGGATTTGGGAAAATGGAAACCATGAGAGGGAGGTTTAATTAACCATGGAATGGAAGTATTAATAGGTATATAATGGTGAAGGAGGTTTTATTGGACTTAGGAGACAGGTTGTTTAATTTAGTGGCTAAAACATAATTGTTAAAGAAGGATTCACCTTCAGGTAGAAGTAACATTTTAGATATAGAAACTACAATACTGAGAAAAATGATTGAGAACCATCATTTGAAAATACTATCCACCAATGGGAATTGTATAATATATCATAAGTTGATAAAATTTGGAAGTGATGAGATGTAGGGATAGTTGTCGGGTATGTGTTATGTTATTTTAATGAGGGTAGAAACAACGTATGACATGGTGGTTCGGGGCAACCCATAAAATGTTTTCTGAGATAATTTTTGGAAAATGGGTAATTTAATCCTGGTTAAGGGATTGGGGTTGTAATCTAATTTAGGTTAACATATTATAGTTTTGAATGCTGCATAATACCTAAATACTATATTATAAATAATTAAGAATATTCAATTAGAAAGAGAGAGATGTGGCTCTAAGTTTTGCTGGTTTTCTTGGTTAAGGGTTTCTGGGGTAAATCTCAGTGTATTATGTGTGCCATTGTTTCAATCTCTATTTTTCTTTAGAATCTCTATGCATTGTTTCACTTGACAAGTTTAAAACTTACATGTGGTATCAAAGCTAAATTATTGGCTTCAAGAGGATTCCTTTGTTTGCGAAGGGTTCAACTTGTTTGATAGAGCAAATTTATCTTGGGTCTATGATAAACCTGGGTCTAATGGGAGCTTTGTAGTGGTTATTCATGTGTTGAAAAAGAATGGCGAGTAATTAAAGAATCGTTAGTACCTTCTAGTGCCAGGGGGAAACCCCATGCACTATCTATGTTATCTGGCTTCAGAATTGTACCTAGTCAAGGGAAAACCTCTAACATAGAACCATCTACAGTTTATGTCTTGAGAATTAACTTAACGATTAGAGCTTTGAGTTATGGAATCTCAAAACGAAAGGTCTTCTAGTAGATTAAGAATAATGGGTTGTTGTGGATATACATACACAACCTATTTCTATGGTGAAAGAAGGCTGGGAAAAGCTAAAAATAAAGGTGAGGAGTATGATTAAACTTTTCTGATCATATATTGTATTATTGAATGTTGTTGGAGAATATAGCATCAATAATTTGTGGGATAAGTTAGGGAGTTTGTATCAGTCAAAGTTCCTAGTAAAAAAGTAGTTTCTTTGAAAGAAGTTGTATCATCTTAAGATGGATGACAATGATTCAGTAATGGATAATCTGAATGTCTCTAATTTTCTGGTAAGTCAAATTGTCTCTATTGATATTAAGATGGAGGAAGAGGATACGTGTATTACATTATTATGTTCCTTGCAAGATTCTTGGGACAATATGATTGTAGATATTGGTAGTGTTACTCATACCACTTTGAAGTTTGAGGATATAGTGACATCTTTGTTATCAAAGGAAACAAGTCCAAAAACCAAATATAGTTATAGCATGAATTCCTTGTTTGTGAGGGGTCATCCCCAAGATAAAAATGAAAGTAAGTCTTTAGGGGGGGAATCTAAATATCTAGAAATATATTTGAGGAAATGTTGGAAATGTGGTAAAGATGGGAATTATAAGAAGGATTATAGATCTAGAAATGCTGATAAAGTGAAGGGATCTAATGATTCCCATTCCAGAGAGGCAGAGACATATACAAAAGGAGGGGATGTGTACATGTCCTCCATCGGTACCCATTTAGATCGTGATGTATGGCTAATTGAATCAGGTGCCTCTTTTCATATGACTCCTCACAAGGAGTTGTCTTGTGAATATGAAAATTATAATAGGGGTGATGTTTTCTTAGGATATGAATTAATGACTAAATCATAGGACATGGAAGAGTTAAGTTGTTTCTCAAGGATGGAAGGATTAGAACTCTACCCGAGGTTTCACACATTCTAGAGCTAGCTAGAAACTTGATATCCATCAATAAGATGGGTGATGTCGGTGTATAGACTATTTTTGCAATAGAAACATGCAAAATGGTATGAGGATCAATGGTATTAATGAGTGGAGTCCATAATAGAACTCGTTACAATCTATTCATAAGTGTTATCACCATTGTGTGCAACTGTTCTATTATTCTCGATGGTGGAAATAAGTAAGACATAACCCCTACCATCTATTATCACTCCAGGAAACTCCTCTAGGTTGCAGCTCGAGGATGCCTGGTAACTTAAATGTTTTTAATGGTTTTTCTAAATGGATCAACTCAGATGACCGAAAGGACCTCACACACTCAAGACATGCATAAAACTGTATCAAAATATAAGGCTTCTAACCACCAATGTTCAGAGGGTTGATAATAAGGTGAATAAATGGAGAACGTACTATGCTGGAAGATTCATATATAAAGAAATCACATATGAATGGCTAATCATAACAAGGAAAAATACTTGTAATTCAACTCATCAACACATATATAGGATGGCAACTATCTGGTATTAGATAAAAAGAATAAACTTGAATCAGACATTCAAGCACAAGTACAGAACAGAAAATATATGGAAGCTGAACATATAATGGCAAAAGATCTTATATTAAATGATGAATAACATGAGAAGCTTGATAACAATAAGGGTCTAAAAGTCTCCAAAGTCAAACCCTCGCTTCAACATAAGTCTTAGGATTTATAGCCTTTACAAATTTATTTTAGATCCTGAAAAGTTGGATCTGATTTACTAAAAATAGATAAAATAATTGTTTTTGCAAAATTAGGTAAAAAAACCCTAATTTAAGTGCTAGTCTATCTAAATCTAGTGCTTGTTCACTCCTTGAACTCTTTGATAACTGTAGTGATTACTAAAGTAGAGCTATGAATTGTTATCTGACAGATAAGTCACGGTTTGTCAAAAGCATGTAGGGTTTGTGACCCTTTTCACCTTGATGGCACCCTCAAAACTAGAACAGACCCCCTCCACTAGTGCCTTTAATCAATTTTTCATCTTCATAATTCACCCCTGAGGTGTTTGTATCTACCAAAACTAGTTTTGTGTGTAAACATATCATTCTACACCCTTTTGTGCTTTTGGTGGTTAAGGAAACATAATCCTGGGTCTATAAGCTACCAAAAGCTCTGCTTTCAATGGATAATGAAAAACTGCTATGTTCGCCTAAGCCACTAAAGGCTCTGTATCTGCAAAATTTTAATCATCATTTTTTAGCTTTTACCTCTGCACTTCTGGTATTTCTTCAATTTGCATAGGGTTTCACAGAGCAGCAGCATCATGAGCTGCCTCAGGATCCTGAAAGCTTGTTGCTGCCTCTGCAAGGGTTTCTAGTGCAAAGTGAGCTTGAGAGCTAGGGATTGAGTTTTTCTTCTGCAACCTCGATAGTCTGATCATTCTGTAACAAAAATGGTCACAAAAATGTTGCGATACGACTATAACATAATTCAATGGAATAACAAGGAGAATCTAGTAACATATTCTCTCTCTTGAAAGTTTGAAGAAGAGTTTTCTCTCTTCTCTCTCTCCTTCATCATCCCAGACTGGTTGGATGATCTTTGTAAAGAATGCTTGATAGATCCCAATATTTCTACAATGATCCAACAACTTCCATAGGAATCCCATGTATATCCAAACTACACTTGGCACAATGATGAGTTTTATATAAAGGATGTCTATATTACCACAAGATGTCAACCTTGAAATTATGGGTGTTATACGAGATAGATTCACCCCCCATATCCAATCATTCATGATTTCATAAAACATATGAAATGATTAAACAATCATTTTCAAGTAAGGCATGAAGAAAGACATCGACACATTTGTGGTAGAATGTGATACTTGTCAATGAAAAAAAGGTGAGACAATGAACCCTCTAGGTGAACTTCAACCACTTCTTATTCCAACTATAGTTTGGAATTACATTTCTATGGATTTCATTGAGGGGTTTCCAAGATATGGAAATGAGTGTACAATCATGGTTGTGGTTGGTCAAATTTCCAAATATGCACATTTTTTTTCTCGACAAAAACCTATCAATGCCACTATGATAGCTCAATTATCTGTGGATATCTTCAAACTCCATGGTATGCCATAGTCTATTCTCATGGACTGTGACCCTACCTTCACTAGCAATTTCTATCAATAATTTTTTTGGCTCATAGTAACTCAACTGAATCTTAGTATTGCCTATCACCCCCAAATTGATGGTCAAACTGAATTTGTTAAGAAGTTCTTCGAAGCATATTTATAGTGTTCAAATCCATAGTGATAATTCTGATACAATGAATGACTAGCTTTAACAAAATAGTGATATAATACAACTTATCATACTACCACTCGAATGAGTCCCTGTGAAGCTATATATGGTGAAAATCCCACGTCAATACTATTCCATTTACCAAGCATCTCTAAGCTATAAGAGACCGAAAAACAACTCGAGAAAACATTTTTCGCACGCTCAAGGATTTTCTGGTAATGGATTAGACTAGGATTAAGAAATAGGTTGATCAACATAATTTAGAATGCCATTTTTCGTAAGGGGATCATGCATTCACCTTCCTACTACCCTATAAGAATACCTAAATCAAGGAAAACCATCACTAGAATCTTTAACCCAAGTTTGATTGGCCCTATCATTAGAGGAATTTTGAGGTCTAAAATGGGCCTCCTAAGGAAAATTATAAAATAATAGTTAAAATAATAAAATAATATTTATTAATTTTGGAGGAAGAAAGAAAAAAATTACTTTTTGTGTTCGTATTTTCAACATATCTCCCTGTGTTTTTACTTAAATTTCGACCGAGAGAGCTCATTGGATGCATAATTTGATTCTGCATCCAACGAGTCGCCACATTGCATACTTTTGACAGACCCCGCTACCCCAAAAACAAAAAATACCTGAAACAATGTGATGATGATGTCATCATCACGTTGGTTCAGGTATTTTTTGTTTTTGGGATAGCGGGGTCTGCCAAAAGTATGCAGTGTGGGTACTCGTTGGATGCATAATCAAATTCTGTATCCAATGAGCTCTCCCAGTCAAAATTTAAGTAAAAACACAGGTATAAAATACGAACACAAAAAGTAGTTTTTTTTTATGAAAAATATGTCAGTTCAACTATTATGATTGACTCATTTTATTGAAATTCTATTGGTTCTTGAATTCCAACTCAAAAGAAATTATTGTTGGCATGTTTTCTTATAAGGCCCATTTTAGACCCCAAATTTCCTCTAATGAGTACCCTCAAACATGTGGGAAAATGGATTACAATTTGGATCTACCTAGCTACTCCAAGATTTATTGCATCTTTCATGTCTCCTTCTTGAAGAAAGTGGTCAACCATCACTACATATTCAAACTATTCTTATAGAATTGGTTGAAGAAGTTTCCATTAGGTTGTAGCTTGAGGCCCCATCAAAAAAGAAAACGTCATATTTTCCATCACATTATCCAAGAGGTATCGATCCATTGGAAAGATACCCAACCTGAGGATGTTACATGGGAGCCAACATTGATACTTCAACAATTTCCACATCTCCAACCTTTAGGACAATTAAATTTTTTAAATGGGAGGGCATATTAACCCCCTTAAATATATAGGTTGTTATGTTAATGTTTGAGAAAATATGAAGAGCTTTGAACTTTAAAAGTTTAATTGCAGAATTACCGAACACTAATCAATGGAAAATTCAATCACACAAATAATTCATCCACAACACAAGATATACCCTGGGAAAATCCTCAAAATAATAAGGATGAAAAACCCAACAATTCTCTAGAGTATAATTATGATAGATATGAGAGAATGTATTTTACATTGTAAAATCGTCTTTCGGAACCCCTGGTTCTAGATACAAGAGAACTATGATGCAATAGAGAACATAAATCAACTATATGAACTTTCCACATGCCCAACACATTGATAAGAAGTCAAAATCACTACCATGCATACAATATCGAATGGTTTCATGAGAATTGTACACTACTTAGACCAAAAGTGTGAATTTCTTTCATTAAGCATTAATTCGATAAATTGGATTCTTCATCATGCATAATGTATGCACCATGCCTTTCATATTTGACATTAACTGACAATTAATTGATTCCAAAGTGAACTCAACATCTAAATGGATGTATGATCACTTAGTTAACAAGATAACATAAGTGTAATTGTGTTTTAACTCAAGCATTGTCATGCAAAAAATATATTAACTGAATTGTCGTCTTTTGATTAACTTAAGTGTTGTCTTTTAGTTTAACATAAGTATAACAATTTAGTTAACTAGTCCATATTTATTAATAGTTAGTTAACTATTATTAACTGAATCATGTTGATTGATTTACTTAGTTGTGATCACTGTGAGTTTTTTAATTAACTGAAGCACACAATGAGTGTTAGATTTTTAAGAGTTTTATGCACAACAAGAAGAGGATCACTGAAATAATGACTAGCACAGCAAGAAAAAGAAGACAAAAATATTTATCCTGGGAAACCTTCACGGGGAAGAAAACCCAACAAAACTTTTTTGATATAGAATCCAACCAAGTACAGTGTAATACCACAAGTCTAAGATAGACTGCTTCTTCTCCTCAAAATGGACACCTCTTTCTCTCTCTAGTGAACCTGCTTGAGTTATGAGTGTGTCCAAATGATGAGGGTGCCTGATCTATATATACACATAAGATATCGAGTCTAATAACCCAACAAGGTCGAATTCGCCTTCCCAAGAGGGCTGACTTGTCTTGAGAGACACAAAAATACATTTTAATAATTCTTTTTTGGGTACAATTGACCCGGCTTACAACAAAGGCTTTTCCTCAAGACTTTACATGACCAATTACAACAATGACATCCATAATCGGACGAACAACATCTCTAGAAGGGAGGGACAACAATAATATAATAATAACTACAATAGGATATCTTCTACAGTTACATTATTTCAACATTCCCTCTTAACAAGGAAGGTATTCTACATCAACAACGACAATAACCATAGATACCACTGTACAATTGACTGGTGAATCTATATGTCATAGGAATTTTTGTAACAACATCATCATAAGTATCATCTTCATCATGGAACATCATCATCATGGAACACCATCATCACAAAACGTTATCATTATCATCAAACATCATCATCGTGGAACATCATCAACACAGAACATCATCATCGTCAAACATCATCACCACAGAGTGTCATCATCATGGAACATCATCATCATCTGCAACATCATTAATATGTGAATACTGAAACATCATCATCATCATCATCATCTACAACATCGTCAACATGTGAATGTTGGAACAACAAGAACATCATTAGCATGTTAGTGCTAAAAACAACATCATCAACAAATAAATGCTAGATCATCATCCACATCATCAGCATAGATATGATGGAACAACATCATCATTATTAGCATAAAATGATAAGACAACATCAACATCATCAACAACACAAATTGATGGTACCAAAACAACATCAACATTGTCATCACAAAGTGTTGGGACCACAACCACATCAACATCATTGTCAACATAGAGTGCACAGAACACAACCACATCATCAACATAGATTGATAGGACCAAAACTACATCATCAACATAAAGTTATGGGACCACAACCACAACCACATCATTATGAACAAAAAGTGTTGAGCCACAACCACATCATCAACATAGACTGCTAGGACCAAAAAAACATCATCAACATAGAGTGTTGGGACCAAAACCAAATCATCAGCATAGAGTGCTAGAATCATCTGATTCAACATCACGGTGGGCACTCTGGTAAACCCAAACACCCTTGTCTGGCTTATTATTCCTTTCGGACCATACAATCCTAGCTAGACACATCGATCTACCTGGAGACCAAACAAGCCTTGTCTGTCTTACTAACCCTTTTGAGCCAAAAAAGCCTAGCTAGACATACTAATCCCCCTAGGACCAAACAAGCCTTTCCAGTACTCATATACCAATCCCAATGGGATCAACAGACCTTACCAATTTGACATACCAATCCTAGGCCGAGCTCCCACACCACTACAACAGGAACCAAAACCACATCCACATCATCACTCCATATTTCAAGGGAGGTCCTTTCAGAATACACCAATATTGTCTCGAAAATATTCAAACTTTACATCAGATAGAGGCTTAGTTAATGCATCAGACACTTGTTCCTCGGTAGGAACATATTGGAGCTGTACATATTCGTTATGCACCTTGTCTCGAATATAATGGAACTTTATTTCTATGTGTTTTGAATTGTCATGAAACATGATGTTTTCTGTCATCTTGATGCAACTATGATTATCACAATAGATATTAGTCACATCCATCTTTGTATCCAACAATTCTGTCAACAACTTGCGCAACCAAACTGCTTCACTACGAGATGAACATGGGACAATGTATTCAACCTCTTTTGTATTGAGAGCAACACAAGTATGCTTTCTGCTGATACATGATATCACCCCTGATCCAAAACTAAAACAACATCCTAAGGTACTCTTTTTGTCATCGGTTCTGCCATCCCAATCTAAATCAGTATAACCATGTAGTCTAATCTCACCATTCACGACATATCTGAGGACACAATCGAGTGTACCCTTAAGTTACCCCATCACATGTTTTGCTGCAACTAAGTGAACATGTCTGGGATCCATCATATACTGACTCAGTGTATTTATAACAAACATATATTTGGTTAAGTATTCGTCAGATACATCAGAGAGCCAATAATCTATTGGTATAATGTAACATAGACTGTATCTGAGGAATCATCATTTTTCAGCTTCAAGTCGGTCACCATCAGAGTGTTCATATATTTGAAATCTAGCGTCCCAAATCTCTTTAGTATTAAATGACCTATTTTTCTTGGTTTAGGAATATCTCATATGGGAACTTCCATACTTCAAGACTAAGAAAATATTGCATCATTCCAAGATCTTTCATATCAAATTCTGTAACAAGCTTCTTCTTACATTCATCAATGAGCTTGTCCTCGACTGTTAGGAATAGGTCATCAACATACATCAATAGAATAATAATACCTTCACCAACAACCTTATAGTAAAGGTTGGAATATTATTTACTCTTGGTAAAGCCTGAGCTCATTAGGAATCCATGAATTTTACCATGCCATGCTCTGGGTGCTAGCGTTAACCCATATAATGCTTTCTTCAATATGATTACATGTGAATTTATGTCATGGGTTTCAAAACCTGGAGGTTGTTCAATGTATACCTCTTCTTCTATCACACCATTCAGAAATGCCATCTTTACGTCCATTTGGTGTAGCTTCCATTTCATCTTGGTTGCCAAGGAAATAATAGCTATGTTTGAGGTATACCTTGCTATCGGTGCAAAATTATCTTCATAATCAATTCCTTCTTTTTGTGAGAATCCTTGAGCTATGAATATTTCCTTGTACTTCTCAATACTTCCATATCCTGAATATTTTGTCTTGAATTTCTACTTCTAAGAAACAACTGACTTCTCTCTTGGTATTGGTACTACATTCTAAACATCATTCTTTATGATAGATTGGTATTCTTCAAGAATTGCATCTATCCATTCCTTATTCTTTGTAGCTTCTTCAAAACAGGTAGGTTCTGCATCAACAAGGTTGCACATCAAGGCCACATAGCTGGAATAGGTCCTTGATCTTTTTCTTCCTTATGGAGCTCCATGTTTTTCTGCACCTTGAATGGCATCACGAGCCCAATTTGGTATTCTTTTCTATGAGATAATTTCCTGATGCATCTCCATAGGCCTTTGAGGCTCTTCCATGTCATGGTCTTTTGGTATTTGTTCTTCTTCATCATTGTAGACTGACATTCTGTGAGTTTCTTCAACTCTAGGGGCTTCATGTTATTCTTGTTGATCTTCATCGGCATGGTTCTTTTTGGACTTACTGAAAGCTACATCAAATGTAACACCACTGCTGATTTTGATCTAGCGATAACCTGGAATATACACTCTATAAGATTTCGACTGATCATTGTATATAGCAACTATTCCCTTCTTTCCAGAAGGGTCCAATTTTGTTCTTTTCTCCCTGGGAACATGTATAAACACATAAAAACAAAAAATATTCAGATGGTTAAATTTAGGCTTCTCTTCGGTAAACATCTCTTTTGGAGTTTTATTCCCAAGAGCACTATAAGCAATTCTAATTTGAACTTATGTTACGGTTCTAGTTGCTTCATCCCATAGGTGCATGGGTAAGTCTTGGTCATGAATCATGGATTCAAGGCTTCCATAATGTTCTCTTCTTTCTTTCTACCACTCCATTCTCTTGAGGATTGTTGGGTTTGGTGAGCTCCATCTTAATCCCATATTCTTTGCAGAAATCTTTGAATTCATTTGAAGTGAATTCTCCTCCATTGTCAGATCCAAGGTCATGATCTTATTTTCATATAAATTTTCCACAAGAGCCTTGAATTCTTTGAATATTTCAAATACTTCATCTTTTCCTTTCAAGAAGTAAATCCAAGTCTTTTAGTTATAAAAGAAACATAATAAACATACCTACTTAATGAAGTGGCTAACATTGGACCACATACATCTGAATGAACAATGTCCAAAATTCCTTTTTCTTTATTGTTGCTACTTGGGAATGGGTTCTTGGTGTTCTTCCTTTGAGCACATCCTTTGAAAAATCCTTCATTATTGACTTGAATTTATGGTATACCTATGACTACCTTGCTCACAATTGGTAGTGCTTTGTAGTTCACATGAGTAAGCCTTCTATGTCATAGTTCACATGGGTTGATTGTACTTGTTGTTAAGGATGAGTCTGTATGTTCTTTTAGCTTGTAAAGTCCTCCTCCTTCTTCACCAATCACAACTACATCATCTATTTTCTTTCATTTTGGCCTCATAAGGACTTCTCCATCTACAAAAAAATTATGAATCCCTTCTTATCTAGGGATGAGATAGAAAATAGATTCTTCTTCAATACTAAGACATATAATACCTCCTTCGTATTCATATAATTTCCTGAGCTCAACTTGAAAAAATATTTTCCCATTCCTTTGATGGGATATTGATAGTCATCTCCAAACTTTACTTTGTAGGGTGAGTTTTTCTAGACAAGGCATTGAAAATAGTCTTTATATCCGGTCATATGTCTAGAAGCTCCATAATCTACGAGCCAAGTGTCACTTCCATGTGAGACTGATACAATAAGAGATGATATCAAAACATATTCTTCAGTAGAGTTTTCATCTTCATTGTTCTTTTCTTCAACTACATGAGCATGGAACTTCTTTTTGAGTTGATCTTCTTTGAGTGGACAATTTCTTACAATATGTCCTATCTTATGGCATGTGAAGCATTCAAAGGATGAGAAGTCTCTTTTGGGTCTTGAGCTCCTTTGAAACTTTTGATTTCTTCTAGGAGAATGATCACAAACCTTTCTCTTGTTTTATCCTTTCTTTACATGAGTTGCCAAGGCTTGATCTTCATCATTGTTTATCTTTTCTTCTTTGTTGGATATTCTTCCTTCGTCCTCACACATTCTTCCCAAATTATGTTGAAATTAGTGAGCTTTATTCTATCACAAATACCTATGATGAAGGATTCCCAATCCCTTGGGAGACCATTCAAGGTGGTCATCACAACTTCTGCTTACTCCACCATGTCACCGATATCCTCCAATTGTTATTTGATCTGAGACACTCTTGTGAAGTATAATTGCATGGTTTCTCCCTTTTGAATATTCACTCCCTTGAGTTAATTTCTCAAGGTTGTTCTTCTATTGATGTTATTTCCCTCAAATAGACTTGTCAGAGCATCAAACATTTCTTTTGGAGTATTCTTTGATGATACTTGAGGAATCAAATGGTCCTTGATGGATTCAACTATGATCCTTTTGTATTTTATCACATCCTTATTGTGCTTGGTATTTTCTGCATTGGGCCTCTGTCTCCTTAACCTCTTTTTATATGTATCCTTCTAGATTATTCTCTTCAAGGATAAGCATGATTTTTCACTTCCATGCTTTGAATATTTATGCTCCTTCAACCTTTTCATCAAGATTGGTTTTGTTTGTCATTTTCAAAGAATGAGAACCTCAAGTGGAAATATAGGAAGTAGTACTTACCAATTTGAGGACTAATTCTAGAACCTCCTTTAGGATGACCTAGGTTTTGATGGTAAAACCCTAATTTTTCAGCTGTGATCACTTGTAGGGATGAATGGAGGAAAACATGCGCCTCCCTCAGGAGAGCTTGATTGTATTTTTCTTTTCCTGAATTTGTGGATGGAACCTTGAAAAATATGATGCCCTAGTTCCTTCCGACAATAGTGACATGTCAAAAATTGAAAATATTCAGAATTGAATTGTGCCACCACAAAAAGATGCACCCTCTGAGGGAGAGTTGAACTATCCTTCTTTTTTCAGTTGATTCGATGAGGGAGTTATATGAAATAACAAACCCTAGCTTCTTGTATTGTGAGAAAAACGGTGGCATGATGTCTTCTTTCAGGTTGGCTCTGATACCATGTTAGATTTTTAAAAGTTTTATGCACAATAAGAAGATCACTGAAAGAATGACAAGCACAAAAAGATAAAGAAGAAACTAATATTTATCCTGGGAAACCCTTGTGGGGAAGAAAACCCAGAAAAAATTTCTCTATATAGAATCCAACCAAGTACAATATAAGACCACAAGAATAAGATAGACTACTTCTTCTTATCTAGATGGAATCCTCTTTCTCTGTCTAGTGAACCTGCTTGAGTTGTGAGTGTGTCCAAATGAGGAGGGAGCCTCATCTATTTATACACATCAGATAAGAAGTATTATAACTCAACATGGTCAACTTCACCTTTCCAATAGGGATGACTTGTCTTGAGAGACACAAACATACATTTTAATAATTCTTTTTAGGGCACTATTGACCCGACTTACAATGGAGGTTTTAACTCAAGACTTACATGACCAATTACATCAATGACATCCCTAATATGAGGAAAAACATCTCCGGAACGGAGGGGAAACAATAATATAATAATAAGTACAATAGAATATCTTCTGTAGTAAAATTATTTCAACATTGAGGCTTTAACTGAAGCTCAATAATTCGAGTTCACTTAGTCATATTGTTGGGATCCAATCCACTAGTGTAGATTATACCTTGAGTTTATGTCAATTCGGAGTTTGTAGACTTAGAGGCATATCCAAATATAGAGACTCAAAGCTAGACCTAACTGGAAATCTAGTCTACCTATGAAACAAACCTATTGAAAGCTAGAATGCTGTGACTTGAAATACAAAAACTCCCTTACATAAGCAACTTCATTTGATCCCTGAGTTAAACAACAATTCATATGTGAAATGTTTTGAGATAATAAAAAAAACAAATTAAACCTAACCCTAAAATATAGATCACAATACTCTGCCTATAATCTCAAATACTGAAAGAAGTCAAACATTAATTTCCCTTACAAGAAGACATTCCCAATGTATAACTATTCTCAACACTTCATCATTGAATAAGCAAGAAATGTACAACGATTTGATATTGAGATAATAGTCTGAACCATTCCTACAGCATGTGAATGATGAAATAACAGAGTTTATAAAACTTGTTCAAACAAATCAGCTCATTCTGCAATAGTTAAAATGAAGAAATTGAACTCTACAGGAACTAAAACATACCACTGGCAACGATATGAAAAGGGTGTGCAGACTTGGCAAAGGGGTCCCTCCAATGCCTCGTTTACACACGTAGGGAGAAAATCATAGATCTTTGAACTTCGATTGTATTCACCATATTAAATTGAGCATACACAGTAATCAAAATCCACGGTCTTGATTCCAGAATGATATGTGTTTGTAATCCAGCAGCATCTTTCTCATATGTTTGATCAAATACTTATACAATTTAAAAAAAAAAATAGAAATGCTATTAATCTGGAAAATTAATAATGACATACAATCCTTGAGATCCTTTATCAGATCCATAAAAATAGACAAAATTAGAACTGCCCTGCTTTTATGCTGAGTGGTAACACAGGTGGTCATCTTTGACCGGCATTGACCCAACACCTGTGAGAACCACATCATCTGTTCGTTGGAAGTTTAACCATCCTTGGACATTGAGGATATTTTCCCCATCTCTCAGTTTACGCCTAGCTGGCCTGCAAGTATCCAACCTAGGAGACATTATGGGAAGTTAGCACATCTTGTAATTCTGAATAAAACCTTAATTTAAATGCCTTAAAAATCTCATAATTCAATTTGTTAAGAAGCAACAACATTTATACCTTTGACCAAAGTTTTGTGAATTAAATTAAGGCTTTATGAATCAGTATGAAGGTTTATGAAGGAAACTGGAAGGTATTTAGATGACACTGAATAGGTCAAAATGGTGCCCAACATCTCCCCCAAGAGGAAGCTGTTGCATGTCCTCATGCACAAAAAGTATCCAAAATTTTTGACCTTGCTGATATCATGACCAAAATTTTGTTGTTGACCCTCTTCTTTTAATCCCCTGTCTGAGATGATGCATCTGTAGAAGCTAGAGATGCATAAAGGACTTTAAATTTCTCATACTTTGTTTTGTAAATCTTCTTTTTTTTATACGATCTATATGCATGCTTGGAGATTCGTGTCCTTTGAACTTTAAGCTTCCAGTTCCTTTCTTTTAACTTTTCATTCCTTAGTTCTAATTCCTTTATTTCCAGTTTCAATATCCTAATCTTTTTACTGTTTTTGGAAGTTTTCTTCTTTTCCATATTCATTGGAGGCTGCACAGAATTGGTGTCCATCCCCAATTCTTCATTCTCTTGTACTGAATCTCCCTTCTTTTCTTGTTCCATAGTTTGTTTCTCTAAGGAAGGAGAAGCTGGATCTTTTAATATTTCCTGTCTTGGATGATTTTTATTTTCTTTTTCTTGCTGATCCAAGAAGATATTGATTTTTTTTGTCTACTTTATCACTTCATCGGTTTCTTGGATATCTTTTTCTTCATGGACCTGCCCTATCTCACCTACTAGATTTTCTTCTTGACTTCCCAAGGTCTGTATGTATTCATACTATTTCTATTGGCTTTCATCATCCTCTTCTAGTGCTGACTTATTTCGAGCTTGCTGATACTTCCTTGGCTTTCTCTTATAAGTGGTGAAAATATGATCTTGCTTTTGAAACTGTTTTTCTTCTCTCATCACACTCTTGGTTCGTATCCTTCTCTGAGGCTGTTTTGAGCTTGCTGCCTTAGAGTTGTCTTCATCATCTGTGATCATCAACACTTCTCTTTGTTTCTTTTCCCCCCTTGGTAGTTTTGAGCTTGTTGCTTCAGGGTTCTGTTCTCCATCCTTGGGGTATGTTATCATCAATAATTTGTCTTCCTTTAAACCTTCTTCAGGCAGCTCTTCTTGTCCTTCAAACTGATTATGAATTAAAAATTCTTGCCATGTCATATTTTTCTTTTGTAACTCATGTGTGATCATTATTTTGATGAGTCCACAGTGGAAAATGCTTGTCATTTTATCTTTTGCACGCCTTTGAACAGCCTTAGCCATCTTGGAAAGACTCTGTAATAAGAAATAGGGCATATTAATCTCGCAATCACCTCTTAAATGCTGTAACAACTTGATATGGTAAAGATATACAATACTAAATTGGCCTTCACAGGTGATGAATTTTTGGATGATATAGACTATTTCATCCCAGGGATGAACCAACCAGCTCCTTGGTATTCCCTTCTTCCAGTTCATTGATCTTGCCCTTGACCTACACAAAAAGGGTATCCATGCCTTCTCCTTGAATTGTTTAGTTTTGAAGAATCTCTCTCCTTGCTGTGGTAAGCCAATAATTTGTGCTGAAATGTCTTCAGACAGTATGAAGTTCAAATTTCCCACTGTAGCTATTTCTCCATCAAACGAATCAGCAAAGGCTAGGCTAAGATTATCATTGTGCCCATCAAACTTTTCAAAAAAATTCACCCACTGTTTCTTTTCAAATATTTCCATACATTTCTCATGAATATCAGTGGGATCGAATTTCTCTGGTTCTAGTCTAGATGCCATTTTTAAATTTTGATAGGAAAAAGAAATATGCAATAGAAAAATTCAACCTTACATCTTTTAGCTCTGTAAACGTTTTCTTATTCCAAAATGATACTCTGAAATTAGAATTGTTGTTGGTCTAGAAAATTCTTTGGCAAAAGGTTCAAGTTTTACTTCCCCTCTGGTGTTATTGCCTTTCAATTCCTCCTGCGCGAATGCTTCTTCAGTAAACTAGTGCCCGCTTCCTTCCTGTAATCCACACCTTCTTTTCACTGTAAACTGTTACCCATATATGTCTTGGTATTACACAGCAATCGAGTCTTTTCAGATGAAAGATTTAGGTTTGGTTCAAAGAAGAATGACCAAATATGCAATCCCGATGTCACCAGTTCACAATGTGATTTTCTAGGCACACTTGTGCATTTCGTGGGGGCATACAACCACGCTCTTTATAATAATTATCTGAACATGCCACTTTTCATCCAATCACTAGTTCAGATACAAACTCTGAAGGAGAACGATTAAAGGTAAGGTTTAGAACTAATTCATCTCCATACAATGCGCTTTAGTTCCTTTGCATACCCTAATGTTTGATTAATGAGCTGTAATGAAGGGATTTCTTCACTTGGAGTGGACTCTTTTCACCTTTTGGAAATACACATGGCCATCTTTATATCAATGTTCTATATGTTAAATTTCCATATGCTTAGCTAAGACATTAGTATTTTATTTCATAACAAAAGCATATAAATAGGATCACTGAAAGATAGACAAGCACAACCATACAAAAGGAACATAAATATTTATCCTGGGAAAACCCTAAAGGGAAAAACCCAGCAAAATCTTCCTCAATATAGATGCCCCAAAAAGATAAAAGATAAAACCAGCAAGGAGATCAAAGCCTGATCCTCCTCCTTCTCCAGCTACTTCTCTTCTCCACTAATGCGCTACACAAGTGAGAGTGTGTGTCACTAATGAGGAGCACTACATCTCTATTTATATTCATCCGTTCACTTAAGTTAACTCATTTGACATGTAGGCTCATGTTAAATCATGTAGGCTTGAGTTACACATGTAGGCTCAAGTAACCACACTGGGGTGCTAATGACCCACCTTTACAATTAGAGGGGACTACCTCATGAATCTTATTAGATCTTCCGATTAGGAGCATCGGGGTACAATGTAATACAAGTGGTTCTCCCGGTAGGACCATCGGGGACCACAAAAAGATACATATAGAATATTCTTTGAAGTTATAATATTTCAACACTCCCCCTTAACGAGAAGGGTATTCTAAAGCAACATCAACAACGACAAGAGTAGAGATAGGGGACATCATCAACATCAGCAGGGTAACACATCTATAAATCATTGGAAGCTTTTCAACATCATGTAGTCTTCATCTTCAATCATCAACAAGATCTTCAGTCTTTGATCCGCAACATCTTCAGCATTTTGATCTTTCAATTAGCAACGAAATCTTCAGCACTTGGACCTTTCAATCAGCAACATCTTCAGCACTTTGACTGTTCGATCAGCAACAACATCTTCAACATTTTGACCTTTCGATCAGCAACATCTTCAGCACTTTGAATTTTCGATCAGCAACAACATCTTCAGTATTTTGTCCTTTCGATCAGCAACATTTTCATCATCTTGACTTTTCGATCAGCAACAACATCTTCAACACCTTGACCTTTCGATCAGTAGCAACATCTTCAGTACTTTGATCTCTCGATCAGCAATATCATCATCAACACTTTTCCCTTTCAATCAGCAGCAACATCGTCATCATCATATTCTGATCTGTCGATCATAATCATCATCACATTCTGATCTTTCAATCAGAAACATCTTCATCATAGAAACATCATCATCATACTCTAATCTTTCGATCAGAAACATCATAATCATAGCGCGTCATCATCATACTCTGATATTTTAGATCAGTACGTCATCATCATCATACTCTGATCTTTCGATCAGTATGTCATCATCATCATACTCTGATCTTTCGATCAGTACGGCATCATCATCATCAGCAACAACCTGCAATCCACAATTCAAAGACAAAAAAATCTTTGGATTTTTTTTGGACTTAAAGTCCAAGGATGATACAATCCCACCACATTCTCGACAACTAAAGTTACCGGATTGATTATGGGAGAATCAATCCCTATCAATTTAGGACTAAGTCCAAGTACGATGCAATCCTACCACATTCTCGACGACCGAAGTCACCGGATACAATTACGGGATAATCACTCCCTATCACTTTAGGACTTG
>LPNX011229968.1:314128-380676 GCA_001517045.1 Pseudotsuga menziesii
ACTTTAGTATAGATTGGAATATCCTTTATAGCCTGCAGTAGGGGAATTTTGACACATACATTGGTTAGCTCATTCAAAACATCAAAATCAGGTAGGGAGATTGAAAGTTTTTCTTTGACCAATCTTTCTAGAAAGGGAGGTATATAAGGTACTACTGTTTTCCCTTTTTGACTGTGATTTTTCTATATTTAATTTTTTTGGAGTTTTCTCATTTTCTGTTTGTTCTTCTAAAATAACAGGAGATTATTTTTGTAAAGATTTTCCAGATCTTAGGTTGATATTTTGAAGTGGGAGTATTGAGTAGAGGAGTGCCACTCCATCATCAACGTTGTACATGGGTTTATCCATTTTATTATTCGGATTTGGGATTGGCTGGGCTGGAAATTGTGTTGGCTGAGGTGGAGGCTGATTGGATGGAAATTGAAGCTATTGAGTTTGTTGGTGGCCTAGTTGAGGATCAAGATTAGATTGTTGGAAAAATGGGGCTTGATTCTGCTGATATTGGGGATATGTAGAAGGTTGTTGATAAGGCTGTAAAAAGGCCTGTTGGTATGTCTGGTTACCATGAGTATAAACTCTCCAATTTGGAGCAGTTTGGGATAATTGAGGAGACCAAGTTTGCCAGGGCATGGGTGCACTCCATGAATTCTAAATAGGAGTTTGATAATTTGAATGAAACTGCTGCATAGGATCTTGAGACATACCTAAAAATCGTGGCTGCCAAGGTCTTCCTTGTCCCATAAAATAGAGAGACTCCATGCTTTGATTCTCCTCCATTCGAGCTACCTGCAATTCTTTCAATATGGGGAAATCATCAGTTTTGTGATTTGAAGTACATAAGCCACAAATTTGAACAATATTCAAAGGACATTCTTTTAATGGGTGTTTCTTTCTACATTTAGGGCAGAAAATAGATAAGGCTTGATCTTGTTGGTCCTGTTGTTCTTGTCTTTTCTTGGTCTTTGATGTTTCGACTTGTGTGCCTAAGGTACTCAATAAATCAGTCTTAAAATATTCTAATAGATTCCCAAGCTCAGCTCTGGAGATACCACTGGTTGCAGATTTAGTTACTTTGGTAGTTACATCCCTTTTTCCAGTTCTAGCCTTTCCTCTTGAATACTTCTGACATAAGTCTTGTATCTCATCAAAGGGTAAGTAGGAGATGTCACCTTTGCCCATAACATTCAAAATATCCAAATATTCTTTTCTTATTCCTTTTAAAAATATTGTCTGAATGATCTCAGGTGTCAAAGAATTATATTTGGATTTCTGCAGGTTGTATGAGAATCTTTCTAGATACTCTTCCAAGCTTTCATCTTCTTGTTGAGACATTATGAAAATGTCATCTTTTAAATCCTTTGATCTGCAATATGCCTGATATTTTCTAAGAAAGATTTTCTTCATCTCATCCTAGCTAGTTATAGAATGCTCTCCTAATCCCATAAACCATTTCAAGGGAGCTACTTTAAGAGTAGTAGGGAAAAGACAAAGCTTGTGGGTGTCATCAGTATATCCTTAAGTTCAACACAAGATATCAAACTCGAATAGGAAAGAATTCAGATCTTCAGAAGTCATACCATAGAAATTTGGTAGGACAAATGGTGGAATATTCTTCATTTTTACATCTTCCCCTAGGATGATGCTAGTGTCCAAGATGGGGAATTTAAAGGTGGCTTCTTGATCTTCTTTTGTTATTTCATCCCTCTCATGTCTCCTCTCTTATTCCCTGTTATGTCTCCTCTCTTCTTCTCTTTTCTCTTGTCTTAGCTTATTTTCCATTTCTAGCCTTCTCTCATACTCCCTTCTCTATTCTGCAGTTGGCCCTTTTGATGTTTCTTCCTCAGCCATTTTAAAAGTATCAACAGTTGAAATGAATCCTTTCTGATTAGATAAAGAAGTTCCTGTTACTTCTATTTTTGGGGGGTTTTTGATAAATCTTCCTTTCCCGTCTCTTTGTCTTGACATAAAACTAAAATCTACTCTTTGTTTTATTTATTTATTAGAGAACTAAATTTCTTGAGTCTGCTTCTAAAATGCCTCCCCGGCAACGGCGCCAAATGTTGGGCTCCAATCCACTAGTGTAGATTAGACCTTGAGTTTATGTCAATCCGTAGTTTGTAGACATAGAGGCATATCCAAATATAGAGACTCAAAGCTAGACCTAATTGGAAATATAGTTTACCTATGAAACAAACCTATTGAAAGCTAGAATGCTATGACTTGAAATACAAAAACTCCCTTACAGAAGAAACTTCATTTGATCCCCGAGTTAAAAATCAATTCATATGTGAAATGTTTTGAGATAATAATAAAAAACAAATTTAACCTAACCCTAAAATACAGATCACAATACTCTGCCTATAATCTCAAATACTGAAAGCAGTCAAACATTAATTTCCCTTACAGGAAGACATTCACAACGTATAACTGTTCTCAACACTTCATCATTGAATAAGCAAGCAATGCACAACGATTTGATATTGAGATAATAGCCTGAACCATTCCTACAACATGTGAATGATGAAATAACAGAGTTTATAAAACTTGTTCAAATAAATCAACTCGTTCTGCAATAGTTAAAATGAAGAAATCGAACTCTACAGGAAATAAAACATACCACTGGAAACGATATGAAAAGGGTGTGTGGACTTGGCAAAGGGGGACCTCCAATGCCTCGTTTACACACATAGGGAGAAAATCACAGAGCTTTAAACTTCGATTGTATTCACCATATTAAATTGAGCATACACAGTAATCAAAATCCACGGTCTTGATTCCAGAACGATATGCGTTTGTAATCCAGTAGCGTCTTTCTCATATGTTTGATCAAATACTTATACAAATTTTTTTTTAAACTAGAAATGCTATTAATATAGAAAACTAATAATGACATACAATCCTTGAGATCCTCTATCAGATCCATAAAAATAGACAAAATTGAAACTGCCCTGCTTTTATGTTGAGTGGTAACACAGGTGGTCATCCTTGACCGGCATTGAATCGACACCTGTGAGAACCACATCATCTGTTCATTGGAAGTTTAACCATCCTTGGACATTGAGGATATTTTCCCCATCTCTCAGTTTATGCCTAGCTGACCTGCAAGTATCCAACCTAGGAGACATTACGGGAAGTTAGCACATCCTGTAATTCTGAATAAAACCTTAATTTAAATACCTTAAAAATATCATAATTCAATTTGTTAATAAGCAACAACATTTATACCTTTGACCAAAGTTTTGTGAATGAAATTAAGGCTTTATGAATCAGTATGAAGGTTTATGGAGGAAACTGGAAGGTATTTAGATGACAAAAATAGGTCAAAATGGTGCCCAACACATATCATAGGCAATTCAAATTCTCTTTTTCTCTATGCATTATCTCTTTATCTTTACTACATGGTATATATGTGTTAACTTTAATTATCTATCATACCAGATTCAGAAGAATTGTCACATGCTATGATCATATTATATTACTCTTGGACCATATAGTCATAAGCTAAAGTAATTCACTCTAGAGATAGCTAATCTCTAAAGGATACTTAATAGCAATCAGTGATCATGGTTAGTAATAGATCACATAAAATTGATGCTTCAACATGCAAATAATTTCTGTTATCTCACAAAATAATTTATTTTCATAGTATGAATAATTTAACTCATGTAATGAAGGATATGAATATCACTAACAGTTTGAAAGCCTCTGTTTTTTATTTGAATGAAAATTTCACAAGTTATGGCTTTCGATGGCTTAGGCGAGGAGTATCATAGCTCATTAGCCACTGAAAGGCTATGTTTTGGCGGCTAAACAGTTGAACACAGGCCAAAGGCAAACCACTGAAAGCGGTCTGAGCAAGCAGAATCAAAGTAACACTTTCGGTGGCTTAGGCGAGACTACAGAAACTAATTAGCCACCGAAAAGGGTTGTTTTCGGTAGAATAGAAAGGGGAGAAACATATACACTAACCACCGAAAGCTGAAAGATAAATATCGGGTGGAAAACCCTTTTCGGTGGTTTAGGCGAAAGCTATGACATCTGTGTTGACCATCGAAAGAACAATGTTGACAATGGTCGGAGATTTAGTCCTCTACGATGTCGACATTTCAGAGGTTTAGTCCTTTATGTCACTGATGCATTAGTGGTTAGAGCTTCCGATTGCCGATGGGTTCGTTAGTAGTTTGAATCAGCAGTTAAAAAAAGGGTTTTTCAAAGTCACTATTTGCCGAAAATGGAAATTTACCATGGCGACGGGGTAAATATTTCGGCGGTTTAAGCAAGAAAGATCAAGTTTAAATTAGTCACCAAAAGGAAACATTTCGATGGTTAATTGAAAAAATCATGGAGGGTCTAAACCACTGAAAGGATAAAATAGGGAAATGGTTGGGAACCCTCACATCCAACCCCATCAGCAAGGCAAAAGGCCATTTTAGAGCATGATTACCCACTGAAAAGACCTCGAGCTGTATGAATGCATGGGAAATGAATGAAAAAGGTCGTTAGGCAAGTAGCACAAAATGATCTGACTTCCAAGCCTCTAGTTTCCCTCCACCTGTCTCGAAGACCATCAAATAGCCATCGAATGCTCTGGCTAAAGCAAGTTACGGAGATATGGGAAAAGAGATCTCAAGGATTGAGCTGCTTTCATCATTTTGGTGACCTCAACTTCCATAAAAGATAGAAATGCCTCATAATCAGTGCCTTGGGACCCCATCGAATTTCATTTTCAAAATTAGCATTGTTCTCACCAGAAAAACAAGCTCTAAAGGAGCATCTTGCTGAAGCACACTATATACAAAGTCTAAAGGCTGTTTTGTAGGTACCCAGGAGATACACCCTTCATGATGAAGAAAAGTGGACCAGCTCTCAGACAGGAGCTAGGTGATGTCATTTATTTAGAGACCCATCCATAGGTTTGCAGACTATTCTAGGAGGTAGGCTGCTACAAATATTGTGAAAAAATATAGGTTTTTCATCAGCAGGTGGTTGAATCTTTTTACTTGTCATTTGATGGTTCAAAAGCAGTCATAGGAAGGGAGGAATTTCTCATAGATGAAGCACTAATCTCAGAGGTGACTGAACTCTCTTGCATTGGAGAGAAGTGGTCCAATACCACCATACCCAAAGATGTGGAGTTCAGGTCATATCTCAAGCCTGAGCATAGGGGAATGATATGGAAGAAGAGTGTGCCATCATCATGGCTGGAAGAGAGCTGGAAGTAGCTGCTAAAGGCCATTGTGGTCTATTTGACCTGTGAAGGAAGATACAATAGAGCAATGATCTATCATCTCAAACTCATGAACCACTTCATAGGTACGAACCCTCTTAATCTACCTTTTATTTACATAGGAGTCTAGGGAAGATGGCCCATCAAGTGAAAGCCCAACCATCCAAAATTGCTGGCATGTTGTTCCACCACAGTCTTATCCAGCTATTGGTCCAGGAATCGTTGAAGAAAAGAAACATTGCTTGGCCCTATTTCCTATTTTGGATTGGCTTTGAGACAGGCCTTCAGCTAGAGGAGAAAGGAAAATATCATGCCAATAAATCCAGCACTCCAACGAGTGGGAGAAGAAGGAGGAGGGCCATTTCCCCAGCTATAGCAACTGAAAAACCTTCCTCCTCCTCCAAAACCAAGAAGGAAAAAAGGAATTTGAATTTCGGTGAGAAAGGTCAGGGGGTAGAAGCACACCAGAAGAATGTCTTAAACCTACCTTATTCAAATTTTGAGGAAGAACAAGGAGAGGATGCAGCCCTAGCTCTACAAATTGTTCCAGTTACTGAAGCATTGCCATTCCCCACACCATAAGAACAAGAAGAACCAGCTGAAAGGGCTTCCTCCAACAAACCTAGAAGTGAAAAGATCAATCAGCTCCTAAGGCAGGTTTATGAAATGGAGGTCTTGGAAAGAGAATTGAAGAGAAACAATGCAACATTGACTAGAAGAAACAAGCTATTGCACAAGTCCTACTTTGAGCAGAGAGAGAGATACATCTTCTTGAAAAGGATGAGCACCAGGTACCTGAAGGACAATAGCAGGTTACTCGGGATGGTGAGGCTCCAAAGGTTGCAGTTGAAAGAAGAAAAAGTAAACCCTAACAGCCACCTTGCCTTATCAACCCTAGCTGAAGAAACCATCAGTCTCCAGCCTCCTAAAATGAGCCAGGGCCCAAGAAACACTCCAAACATGAAACCCTCAAAAGAAGAAGGCTAAGGAAATAGGCCTGGAAAGGAATTTTTTAGCGAAACCTAATAAATTTTGTGAAACAGGGCTTTCGGTGGTTAAGAGGGCGTTGGAGAAATCCGTCAGGCACCAAAAGTTCATCCTTTCAGCAGTTAAAAGTTCCTATAGACTGGTCGCTTAACCACTGAAAGCGGATGGAGGTTTAAAAACAAGTTTTTGACAGACAAAACCGGATTTTTGCGACTGCAGATGGAAAAGGGGCGTAATTTAAAGATAAAAGGTGCTGACATAAGTATCAAAAAGGGTTTGTTAGATCTATTATGACAAAAAAACACTATAAAGTCATCAACCCAAATTGTTAAGGAGAAATCAATGGGTTGACTGAGAGTGGACTAGTAGCAGTGATCATTAGCAACTAATTCAGTTATTTAATGTTCAGTCAGTGAACTAAATCTTCATTATAGTTAGACAAGTAGTTAGGTACGGTTTCAAACCCTAATTTGCAAAAACTATTAATTTTGATTATTTTTGTAAAAAAACAGATCCAAGTTTTAGGTTCTGTCCATTTTGTAAAAGGCTATAAAGCCTAAGATCAATTTTATAACAAGGGTTCGACTTCAGGGATTTATAAGCCTATACTATTGTCAGCTTCTCATCTTGTTCATTCTAAAATATAAGCTCTTTTGTTATGATTTGTTCAGCCATCATCTCTATCTTTACTATACTTATGCTTGAATGTGTATTTAGGTTATTTTCAAGTTGATTAATAGCTAATAGCTGTCATCCTATTGGTGAGTTAATGTGATTTGATTTATAAGTACCATCCTTGTCAGGATTTAGCCATTTATATGCATCTGTTTTGTATGTAAGTCTACCAACTTGATGAGTTCTCCATCCCTGCACCTTATTATCAAACTATTGAACAAGTTGTAACTAAAAGCCTTGTAATTGAGTGAGATTCATGCATGTCTTGAGAGTGGAAGGTTATATAGGTCACCTGACTTGATCCATATTAGAAAACCCTAAAAACATTGTAAGTTACCAGGAATCCTTGATCTACAACCTAGAGGAGTTTCCTGGAGTGATAACAAATTGGCGCCGTTGCCGAGGAGAGGAGACTGAAGCTTAGCTTCCCTGGGAGATGACATAGATCCATGCTTTGATGATGGACAAAGCTTGGACACTATTATGGTTGTAATCATCTATTTGGTGACTCCAATGATATAAGGTGGCTTCAAGAAGATCAAGTACCAGAGAAAACCCTAAGGGGCCACTAGCAACACCATTTTTAGATCCAGGTGAAATTTTGAGAAGAGCTAGGGCTTTACTAAGACAAAACATCAGTGCTGCACACAAAGCTACATTAGGTATTTCAAGAAATCTTTCTGCTAATATTTCTTCTGCTGAAATTCTTAATTCTCATGAATTTTTAGATACATCAGAAAAATCTAGGGTTTGGGCATATTCAAGCACGGTTGCTTATGAAGATCCAATCCCTGGTGACTCCACTGGGATAAGTATACCACCACCTTCTCAGCAAGTATCTCCATCAGTGCTTCTTTCCTCAACCCTGTCTATACCCATTTCCAATATGGCTGCCCCTCAATTGACCAAGATGGAAAGGATCCTGGTAGCTAGGTATGCACCCCTAATTTTGCCAAATTCCCTTGCAGCCATGCCTACTGGGGATTATCTCAAGTATATGCCTAAGTTTACAGGGGAAGGGGATGTCACTGCTGAAGAATATCTAGAGGCATTTTACAGCTATGTCGAAAATATTAACATAGAGCAAGAAGATGTATGGACTAGGGTTTTTGTGCAAAGCCTAGATGGCAAGGCTAGGAATTGGTTTAAGGCACTGCCTGCTGGATCAGTGGCAGGAATAGAGGCCCTAGATGACATTTTCCTAAAGCATTGGGGATAAAGGAGAGACCACCTCTACTATATCACATAATTCAGCAACCTGAAAAGAGAAAATGGGGAGTCTGTCTCCAACTTTACCAAGAGATTCAACAATATGTACAGCAAGATCCCTGCTGAAATTAAGCCCACTGATACCTCAGCTAGGATAACTTATGCAAATTCCTTTGACTCTGACTTCTGTCTACTTCTTAGAGAAAGGAGGTCTGCCTCCTTTTCACTCATACAGGATGTTGTCTGGAGGCAGAGTAAAAAATTCTAGCATCTCAGAAGGTCAAAGGGAAGATAGACAAGAAGAAGCAGCTAGCAGACCCTAGTGGGGCTTCTGCATCAGAGAACAAGATTGAAAAAATGACCAAACTGTTAGATAACCTGACTACTGAAATGTCTAAATTGAAGGACCAAAGACATCTACCCGTGAGGGGTAAAGGGCCAAGTGACTTTGCTCCTTGAAACCCAAATTTTGTTCCTTATAGAAGAGGAAACCCCCAATTCAGATTCTCATAAGGGAGAGGAATAAAGGGGAAGATTAGAGGATAAGAGATCCATTTCAAAATGTGGTATTAGAAGAAGAGACAGAATTGATTGAAAAAGAAGGAGAAGCTGAAGACAATATCCACTGCATGGAGGATGAGGTGGACTATTCTTTTCTGACACATGAGGAATATGAGGAAGCCCTAATTGATGAGCAGATCACTGAAGAGGCTGATGGTCAAGGAGGTTACAATCTGAGGTCTAGGCTGGTTGATACTCTCAAGAATAATGTTGTACCTATCAATCAACCTACTGCACCAGCTAGAAAGGTCGTTGTTTTACCAAAGAAGGTGGTTGTCACATCCAAAGCATTGCAGAAATGAGCACCTTCAACCATACCTGATCAGATCCAACTCAAACATATAGCTCATGAGGTAAGGTTTCCAGATAGGCTACATTATTCTTTCAACCTTGAGTCTAAAATTCAAAAATTGAAAATCCCTTTCCATTTAATTGAGCTAATGAAGAATGATGCATTCAAGTCCTCCATTCTGAATTCCCTTCATCCCAAGGTGCACATTGACATCAACTTTGTGAACCTGCAATATGACAAGCTTGTTGTAACCTTGGGCCCCATGATTGAAGACCTAAAGGACTCATGCACACCATTCTACATATCCTTGAATATCCATGATAAAATATTCTATAACTGTCTGCTGGATTCAGGAGCCTCTCATAACCTAATGCCAAAGGCTGTGATGGATGAGCTTGGCCTCAGCATCACCAAGCCCTATCATTATTTATTCTCCTTTGACTCCAAGAAGGTCAAGTGCTTGGGCCTCATCAAAGACCTTGTTGTGAACCTAACTTTGCTACCTTCGAAAAGCATCATGATGGACATTGTAGTGGCTGATATCCCTCCAAAATTTGGCCTCTTGCTATCTTGGTCATGGAGAAAAAGACTAGGTGGCACCCTTCAGATGGATCTCACATATGCCACCATTCACATTTTTGGAGGAGAGACTAAGAGGTTGTATATGGAAAATCAGCTGGCATACATTATAAGTAAGGAGAGCAACTCAGTGAATCACCCCATCTATGCAGTGGACACTAATTTTGGGTCTTGCATTTTGAAAATAGATGATTCTTAGCAGACATTAGTCTAGATCACTAAGCCCACCTATCAGCAACCTAAAGAAGTAACCACAGCAATATGGACCATGTATTTTGATGGGGATAGCACTCAAAGATCAGCAGGTGTAGGAGTAGTATTGATCTCCCCATCTAAGGAAAACATCCACCTGTCTTATTAGCTTGATTTTAAAACCACTAACAACATAGCAGAATATGAAGCCTTGCTGCTAGGAGTGAAAGCTACCAAGGATATGGGGATCATGTGCATGAATATTTTTGGAGATACAGACCTCATCATACAGTAGGTCAACAACACTTTTTAGACAAAAAATATCAGACTGAAGGCCTATAGGGACGAGGTATGGAAACTCAGAGACTCCTTTATGTTTTTTGAACTGTCATATATTCCTAGGGCTTTGAATCACATGGCTGATTCCCTGGCTGTCTCTGCAAGTCTGTTTGTTCCTCCTTTACCCCCTAAGCTTAGCTATGATGTTCAGGTCAAGTACAGAGCCCCTTTTCCAGATAATGTAAAATTTTGGAGGGTGTTTGAGAATGATGATGAGCTTAGTAAATTCCTTTAGTTAGTAGATGAATTTTTTGACATACACATAGATCAGTAAAACCTAAACATGGAGGAATCCAAACATCTCAAGTTAAAAGATAAAGTAGCAGATCAGAACATCGTACAATTACCCAGAAACTACATACCCCGAGGTCTAGTACCACTGGAAGAACTGTTTGATCACAATGACATCCCTTTCAAGCCTACCAAAAAGGAGCTAGATACTGCTATCCAAGAGCAAAACATAAACAACCAAAGCCATCAAAAACTGATAAATCGATCCACTTGGTTGACCACTGGTCAGAGGTATGAATTTTGCAGCCTAATAAAAGAGTTTGCTGATGTTTTTGCATGGGAGTATAGTGACCTAAAAACTTATGACACCAATATCATCCAGCACAAGAGACACCATTCCTTTCAAACAGAAGTTGAGACCCATCAGCCCTCTCTTATTAACAGTGATTGAAAAAAGATCCACAAGCTCCTCAAAGCCAAGATCATAATCCCCCTCAGGTATTCCAAGTGGATTGCAAACCTAGTAGTGGTAAGAAAGAAAAATGGAGAAATCAGGTTGTGTGTGGATTTTAGAAACCTGAACAAGTGTTCCAAGAAAGACAACTATCCACTGCCCAAGATGGAACACATGCTGCAAAAAGTCTCAGGAGCTAGGGTTATGTCCTTCCTTGATGGCTTCTCTGGATACAACCAAGTTGCTGTGCACGCAGATGACCAAGAGAATACTGCCTTTACCACCCCCTGGGGCACCTTCATGTATGCTAAAATTCCATTTGGGCTAATGAATGTTGGGGCTACTTTTTAGAGAGCCATGGACCTAGATTTTGTAGGGCTAAAGGATAAGTTTGTGCTGATATATTTGGATGACCTAACAATTTAATCTCACAACCATCATGACCACTTGAAACATTTAAGGAAGGTATTTCTGAAGTGTAGAAGGTATGGAATATCACTGAACCCCAAGAAGTCCCAGTTTGCACTAAATGAAGGAAAGCTGCTAAGCCACATAGTCTCAGCTGAAGGTGTAAAGATCGATTCGGTAAGGGTGGAGGCAATCCAAAATTTGTCAATACCAAGATCAAAAATATACATTCATTCCTTTTTAGGCAAGATAAACTTTGTTAGGAGGTTCATCCCTAATTTCTCTGAGCTAGTAAAGCACATAACAGTCATGCTGAAAAAAGATGCAGAAATAAAGTGGGTTGACCAAGAAAGAAACTCTTTTGAAGACATTAAGAAAGCTATCATGGAGGCCCCAACCTTGATTAGTCCTGACTACACCAAAGGTTTTTACATTTTCTCTTTTGCATCTTACGACATAGTGGCAGCTGTACTATTACAAAAGAATGATGAGGGTATTGATCATCCAATTGCATTCTTCAGTAGAACGCTGAGAGATGCTAAGCTGAAGTATGACCCAATTGAGAAGTAGGCTTATGCTCTCATAAAATCTTTGAAAACTATTAGAATCTACATTCTCCATGCAAAGGTCATTGCATATGTCCCTTCAGCTGTTGTGAAGGATGTTTTGACTCAGCCTGACATTGATGGGAAGAGAGCTAAGTGGATTTCAAAACTCATTGAGTTTGATATAGAGGTGAAATCCACCAAGCCGGTAAAGGGACTAGGTCTGGACAAACTCATGGCCAAAGAAAACTATGAGCTGATGGGAATAAATTTCACATGTGTCACATCGTCAAAGGTGCAGACTGTGGTAGCAGCAGAAACATAAGTAAATCAAGATCAGAATGAAATTCCATCAGTAGCTGAAAACCTATCTTCATGTGAGTGGTACTCAGGTATCAATCAATTTTTACAAAAATTAGAAGTTTCTCCTGATCTCACTCCTAACCAAGCACAAGCTCTTAAGTTGAAATCTGTTAAGTTTTGCATAATTGACAAACTGCTATACTGGAGAGATCAGTTTGGAATTTTGCTAAGGTGTCTAGATAAATAGGAAGCAAAACAGGTCATGCATCATTTTCATTCCAGCACATGTGGGGGCCACCACTATTGGAAAACCATAGCCCACAAGATCTTAAGAGCGGGATACTATTGGCCAGTCCTCTTTGTTGATGTATGCACTTTTGTAAGGGCCTGTGACCAATGCCAAAGATTTATAAGGAAGAAGCAGCTCAAGTCCTTGCCCCTTAGGCCTATTGTGGTGAATGGGCCTTTCCAACAATAGGGTCTAGATTTCATAGGTGAAATAAATCCATCTTCCAGTGGACAACATAAATGGATCTTAGTAGCCATTGACTACTTTACCAAATGGATAGAAGCAGTACCCACCAGGAATGCCACTCATCAAGTCATCATGATATTTTTATATGAGAATATCTTTAGCAGGTTTGGCTGCCCAGTAAGGTTAGTAACTGATAATGCACCAGCTTTCAAGGCTGGGGCATTAGTTAAAATGTGTGAATCAATGGGTATTCAACTGGTGCACTCCACATCCTATTATCCTCAATGCAATGGCCTGGCTGAGTCATCCAACAAAAGCTTAGTCAGATTCATTAGGAAACTGCTAGAGACAAATTAGAAAAGCTGGGATTCAAAGCTTAAGTTTGATTTATGGGTTGATAGGGTAACAGAAAAAAGATCCATAGGGACTTCTCCATTCAAGCTAGTTTATGGCACTAAGGCCATTTTTCCTATCCAGCTCATCCTTCTAGTGGAAAAGTTCTTTCAAGAAGAGGAAGATGAACCAAATGATATGGTGAGAAGGATGATGGATTTGGTGGAGTTACAGCAAATAAGGGAGCAATTTGTAGGAAAATCAGAAGCTCATAAATAGAGGATAAAGGGAATGTTTGACAAAAGAGCAAAAGTAGACAACTTCTAGGTCATAGATTGGGTCCTCAAGTGGGATGCTGTCAGACAGGACAAGGGAAAACATGGAAAATTCGACTCTTTATGGATTGGCCCTTTTGTGATAGCCCAAGTACATAAGAATAACACCTTCAAATTGTAGAATCTAGAAGGTGAAGAGGTATTCGATGGCCCAGTCAATGGGTGGTTCTTGAAACTCTATTTTATTTGAGGCTCTGAGGCCTTATTATTGTAATTTAGTAGATAGTAGGTTGTTTTGCTTTCAGAATAAACTCCACGCCCAATGGAATAGTAAATGATAGTGTTAAGTTACTTCGTTGCTTTTAGGGAAAGTCATTTTTGGTTTGGGATTCTTGGAACCTCACTGGGAGGTTCCCATCCCCAAGTAGGAGCCAGATTTTATCTCCCAAAATAATTTATTTTGATAGTATGAAGAATTTAACTCATGCAATGAAGGATATGAATATCACTGACAGTTTGAAAGCCTCTGTTTTTTATTTGGATGAAAATTTCACAAGTTATAGCTTTCAGTGGCTTAGGTGAGGACTATCATTACTCTTTAACCACTGAAAGGCTATGTTTCAGTGGCTAAATAGTTAAACGCGGTCCAAAGGCAAACCACCCAAAGTGGCCTGAGAAAGCAGAGTCAAAGTAATACTTTCAGTGGCTTAGGCGATACTACAGAAACTCATTAGCCACCAAAAAGGGCCATTTTCGACAGATTAGAAAGGGGTGCAACATATACACTAACCACCGAAAGCTGAAAGATAAATATTGGGTGGAAAACCCTTTTCAGTGGTTTAGGCGAAAGCTATGACATCTGTGTTGACCACCGAAAGAACATTGTTGACAGCGGTCGGAGATTTAGTCCTCTACGACGCCGATGTTTAAGAGGTTTAGTCCTTTATGTCACCGATGCATTAGTGGTTAGAGCTTCTGATTGCTGACGGTTTCGTTAGTAGTTTGAATTGACAGTTAAAAAAAGGGTTTTTCAAAGTCTCTATCTGCCGAAAATGGAAATTCATCACGGCGACGGGGTAAAGATTCCGGCGGTTTAAGCAAGAAATATCATGTTTAAATTAGCCGCCGAAATCCATTGTTTCAGTGGTTAATTGACAAGATCATGGAGGGTCTAAAACACCGAAAGGATAAAATAGGGAAATGGTTGGGAACGGTCACATCCAACCCCATCAGCAAGGCAAAAGGCCATTTTAGAGCATGATTACCCACTGAAAAGACCTGGAGCCATATGACTACATGGGAAATGAATGAAAAGGGTCATTAGGCAAGTAGCACAAACTGATATGACTGCTAAGCCTCCAGTTTCCCTCCACCTATCCTGAATACCATCAAATAACCATTGAATGCTATGGCTGAAGCAAGTTATGGAGATATGGGAAAAGATATCTCAAGGAACGAGCTGCTGTCATCATTTTGGTGACCTCAACTTCCATAAAAGACAGAAATCCCTCATAATCAGTGCCTTGGGACCCCATCGAATTTCATTTTCAAAATTAGCATTTTTCTCACTAGAAAAAAGAGCTATGAAGGAGCATCTTGCTGAAGCACACTATATACAAAGTATACAGGTCGTTTTGCAAGTACCCAGGAGATACACCCTTCCAAATGAAGAAAAGTGTACCAGCTCTCAGGCAGGAGCTAGGTGATGTCAGTTATTTAGAGACCCATCTAGAGGTTTGCAGACTATTCTAGGAGGTAGGCTGCTAAAAATATTGTGAAAAAATACATGGTTTTCATCAATAGGTGGCTGAAGCTTTTGCCCTATCATTTGATGGTTCAAAAGCAGTCATAGGAAGGGAGGAATTTTTCATAGATGAAGCACTAATCTCAGAGGTGACTGAACTCCCTTGCACTGGAGAGAAGTGGTTCAAGACCACCACACCCAAATATGTGGAGTTCAGGTCATATCTCAAGCCGGAACATAGGGGAATGATATGGAAGAAGAGTGTGACATCATCATGGTTAGAAGAGAGCTGGCAGCAGCTGCTAAAGGCCATTGTGGTGTATTTTACCTATGAAAGAAGATACAATAGAGCAATGATCTATCATTTCAAACTCATGAACCACTTCACAGGTAAGAACCCTCTTAATCTGCCCTTTTATTTACACAGGATTCTAGGGGAGATGGCCCATCAAGTGAAATCCCAACCATCCAAAATTGCTGGCAGGTTGTGCCACCACGGTCTTATCCAGCTATTGGTCCAGGAATCGCTGAAGAAAAGAAACATTGCTTGGCCCTATTTCCTATTCTGGAATGGCTTTGAGACAGGCCTTTAGCTAGAGGAGAAAGGAAAATATCCTGCCAAGAAATCCAGGACTCCAAGGAGTTGGAGAAGAAGGAGGAGGGCCATTTCCGCAGCTGCAACAACTGATCAATCTCCCTCCTCCTCCAAAACCAATAAGGCAAACAGGAATTTGAATTTCGGTGAGAAAGGTCAAGGGGCAGAAGCACACCAGAAGAATGTCTTAAACCTACGTTATTCAGATTCTGAGGAAGAACAAGGAGAGGATGCAACCCTAGCTCTATAAATTGTTCCATTTACTGAAGCATTTCCATTCCCCACACCACATAAACAAGAAGAACCAGCTAAAAGGGATTCCTCCAACAAACCTAGAAGTCAAAAGATCAATAAGCTACTAAGGCAGGTTTATGAAATGGAGGTCTTGGAAAGAGAACTGAAGAGAAATGATTAAACATTGAATAGAAGAAACAAGCTCTTGCACAAGTCCTACTTGGAGCAGAGAGAGAGATACATCTTCTTGAAAAGGCTGAACACCAGGTACTTGAAGGACAATAGAAGGTTACTTAGGATGGTGAGGCTCCAAAGGCTGCAGTTGAAAGAAGCAAAAGCAAACCCTAGAAGCCACCTTGCCTTATCAACCCTAGCTGAAGTATCCATCAGTCTCCAACCTCCTAAAATGAGCCAGGGCCCAACAAACACTCCAAACACGAAGCCCTCAAAAGAAGAAGGCTGAGCAAACAATCCTGGAAAGGAATTTTTGAGCGAAACCTAATAAATTTTGTGAATCAGGGATTTCGTTGGTTAAGTAGGTGCTGGAGCAGTTCATTAGCCGTTGAAAGTTCCTCCTTTTGGTAGTTAAAAGTTTCGATAGACTGGCCACTTAACCACCGAAAGCGGATGAAGTTTTAAAAAAAAGTTTTTGATAGACAGAACCAGATTTTGGCGACTGTAGATGGCTCAGGGGTGTAAGTTAAAGATAAAAGGTGCTGACATAAGTATAAAAAAGGGTCTGTTAGATCTATTAGGAAAAAACAACGCCATAAAGTCATCAACCCAAATTGTCAAGGAGAAATCAGTGGGTTAATTGATAGTGGACCAGCAGCAGTGATCATTAGCAACTACTTCAGTTATTTAATGTTCAGTCAGTGAACTAAGCATTCATTATAGTTAGACAAGTAGTTAGGTAGGGTTTCAAACCCTAATTTGAAAAAACTGTTACTTTTGATTATTTTTGTAAAAAAATAGATCCAAGTTTTAGGATCTGTCCATTTTGTAAAAGGCTATAAAGCCTAAGATCGATTTTATAATAAGGGTTCGGCTTCGGGGATTTATAAGTCTATACTATTGTCAACGTCTCATCTTGTTAATTCATTCAAGTTGATTAATAGATAATAGCTATCATCCTATTGGTGAGTTAATGTGATTTGATTTATAAGTACCATCCTTGTCAGGATTTAGCCATTTATATGCATCTGTTTTGTATGTAAGTCTTCCACCTTGATGAGTTCTCCATCCCTGCACCTTATTGTCAAACTACTGAACAAGTTGTAACTAAAAGCCTTGTAATTGAGTGAGCTTCATGCATGTCTTGAGAGTGGAAGGGTATAGGTCACCTGACTTGATCCATATCTGAAAACCCTAAAAACATTGTAAGTTACCAGGAATCCTCGATCTACAACCTAGAGGAGTTTCCTGGAGTGATAACAATTTCATCTCTATAACTTGATTCCCACCCCGTGGGTACCTACTATAACTGGAGGTCCACATGAGAATCATTACCTCTATAACTGGAGGTCCACCTCATAGGAACCTACTATAATTGGAGGTCCTTATGAGAATCATGACTTGATAAACACACAAGTCTCGATCCTTGTACTACAAGACTTCACAACATCATCACTTAGACAATTCAAATCATTCACCTCAACATATGAGGAATAACATTTGTAACTGAAGGATTAGTCATCCTTAGGTCCAACCTAAGAATCTACTTGAAGTTATTGAGTCCAACTCATTCTCTCTACCTCAACACATGAGGCCCAATATTGACTGCACAAGATTGGCTTGAAGAATGACACATGATGATGTACATTTAACACTCCCTCTCAATGAGAGATAAATTCTCTGTCATACCAAGCATGTCTTGGAAGTACCTGGAATTCATCATTGATATATTCTTTGTTAACACATCTGCAATCTATTCATTAGTATCAATGTACTAGATTTTCACTGTACCTTTTTGCGCCATGTCTCGAATGAAGTGATACTCCTTTTCAATGTGTTTTTACTTATCATGAAACATTGGGTTTTCATAAAGTTTGATGTAGCTTTGATTATCACACCTAATAGCTATAGGCTCAATTATTTCACCGAACAACTTGGAAAGCAATTTTTTCAGGCACACTGCTTCTCTGTAGGCAGTACTAGTAGCAATGTAATCTGCCTCTGTAGTACTCTAGAAAATTGAGCTTTTCTTCTTGTTGGACCAAGATATCATAGTAGAACCAAATCTATAACAATATCCTATTGTACTCTTGTGGTCCACAAAGCTATCAATCCAATCAAAATATACATATCCAAGTAGCATCACACCTCCACTAGAGGCATATCAGAGTTCATAAGAAATTGTACCTCGAAGATACCTCAACACATGCTTTTCAACAACCCAATGTCTGTGTCTTGGATCAGACATAAACTGACTTAGAATGCTAACTGCATAACAAATATCCGGTGTTGAATGTATCAAGTACATCAGCAATCCAATAAGATGTCTATACAAAGTGCGATCCACTGGATCAGATCTAGTATCTGACTCATGAAGTTTCCTCAAAATGGAAACCATTAGAGTATTCATGGATTTGCAATCCACCATGCCAAACCTGTGCAATATGTCAACAATGTACTTCCCTTGAGACAAAAATATATTATCTTTTCTCATCCAAATCTCAAGGCATATAAAGTAGTGCATAAGACCTAAGTATTTCATCTCGAACTCAGAAGTGAGGTCCCTCTTGCACTAAGTAATCAATTTTTCCTCTCTAGGGAGGAACAAATCATCAACATATTGAAAAATTAATAGTTGGTTCTTCAATAATTTGAAGTAAAAATTCGGATAAGCTTCACTCTTAGAAAATCCCAATCTCTGGAGATAGCTGTCTATTATAGGATACCAAGCTTGGAGATATTTCTTAAGCCCATCCAAGGCTTTCTTCAACTTTCACACATGGGACTTTTTCCCATGAATCACAAACCCCTTAGGCTGCTCAATATAAACCTCTTTCTCAACCTCACCATTAAGCAAGGATGTCTTCACATCCATATGGTGAATCTTCTATCCTATAACAAATGCAAGTTATATCACAACTTGAATTGTGGTGTACATGATGACAATAGCTAATGTCTCCTCATATTCTATTCCCTTCTTTTGAGAGAAACCCCGAGCAAAAAATCAGGATTTATACTTATCAACACTTCCATACATGTTGTAATCTCACAGATCACATAAGGCTACCAATTATACATACTAAAACATATATAAATAGAGAATAGAGACAAGAGACAAGAACAGATAAGATAAATAGATTATATTATTCCAATGAGTTCATACAAGGCAGAGAACTGAACTGACAAGAACGTGCAAAAGTCTCATGTTTATCTTAATTTGTTTATCTTATCTACACGTTCAAGTCGACTTTGTCAACTTGCCCCTTCTACAATACACAACATGATTGATATTGTAAATCCATTTGGAAGTAACTATGGAATTCCCCTCAGGTCAAGGAATAAACTCTCAAACATCATTCTTTAATATCGACTAGTATTCCTCAACCATTGCATCTTTCCAAAATTGCTACCTTGTAGCTTATTCATAGGATGAAGTCTCAAAGTCACTGATATGACTCATTTGTGTAACATACCCTAAATATCTATCAAGTTTCTTTCCCTCTCTAGAAGATCCCATTGGTGCTCCATGGTTCTCTGCATCTTTTAGTATATCTCAGCACCATGCAAACCTCCTCTTGGTAGGAGGTTCATCAACCACTTCTACTGGTTCATCATGGACTAGAGAATATAATAAGTCTACTAGATTCTCCCTCTAAACATCTAGATGGGGAGAATCAATATTTGTGTCCTATGACATAGGATCATCATGCTCCTCTATGTCTATATCATACATAGTCTCTTTTGATCACTTGAATGCATCCTCTTCATGGAAGGTCACATCTCGGTTGACCTCAACGTGTGTCTCACCTGGAACATATATCCTATAGGATTTGGATGATTTACTATAACCCACAAAGGTTCCCTTCTTTCGTGAAGGTTCCATATTATTCTTATTTTCTTTCTATACATGGATGTATACAAGTATCACAAATATTCTTAGGTGTGAAATGTTTGGCTTCTCACCAGTGAACATCTCTTCAGGTGTCTTCTCATCTAGAATGGCAGGTAGGCTCCTATTTTGTATATATACTATTGTACTAGTGGATTCTAGCCACAATGAGGCAAATAGATCTTGGTCATGCAACATGGAATTTGCAACCTCACTTAGAGTTCTATTATTTCTCTTGGAAACCCCATTTTGCTGGGGGTTGTATGGAACTATCATCTATCTACAAATCCCCGCATCACTATAGAACTCATTAAAATCATTGGAATCAAATTCATCTCCATTTTCATACCTCAGCACATGAATGTGCTTACTTATCTGATTCTCTACTAAGGATTAAAATTCCCGAATCTTTCTAAAGGTTTCACTCTTATCTTTAAGGAAGTAAATCCACGACTTTCTAGAGAAGTCATCAATAAAGAATACATAATATAAGTAGCCACTTAGGGAAGGGGAAGACATGAGACCGCATACATTAGAGTGTATTAAATCTAAAATCCCTTAATATCTAGTATGACTACTAGAGAAACTCTTTTTAGCATTCTTCTCAAGAGCACAACCCCAACATACACTATCATGCTAAAAATGAAATACTTGCATACCTTTCGCCATTCACTGTAAACCTGGTAGTGCTTTGTAGTGGAGGTGGCCGAGCCTCCTATTCCATAACTCACATGGACTGATAGTTATATGTACCATAGCTTGAATGTACTTCCCGACAACCTATTAGAGCCCTCCCTCTCGAGCTCCAATCACTACAACAACTTCAAGGATTTTGTTCTTTGACCACAATGGTGCTTGATTAACCATGGAGATAACTCAAAATCCCTTATCTTCAAGAACCAAAACTGATAGAAGGTTCTTCTATAAGCACATGACATAAATATTTTCATCCACATGCAATATATTCTTGAACTGAACTGGATGGAGGTAGATCCAAATCCTTGGATTGAATATGTTGAGTTGTCCCCCAACTCTACTATGCATGTGAACTTTTTCTCCTTCAGGTTAGAGAGGGAACTTCTATACCCTGACATGTGCTTATATTCACCATTGTTAATAAACCATGCATATTCACTTGTGATGATATCTCTGGAAAGTGACGAGACAAGGTAATACTCTCTCCTTGTCTCTTTTTCCCCAGGTGCATTCTTTTAAGCAGTCTAACATGCTAACATAAGTGTCATTGTGCTTTAAATCAAGTGTCATCATGAAAACACTTTATTAACTGAAGTGCCATCTTTTGAAACTTAAGTATCATCTTTTAGTTTAACTAAATTATAAATACTATCGTTAAATAATGCATATTTATTAACTCTTAGTTAACTATTATTAACTAAATCACACTGATTGATTTGCTTTGGAGTGATCACTGTGAGTTCTTTAATTAACTTAAGCACACATTGAGGCTTTAACTAAAGCTCAATAATTTGAGTTCACTTAGTCATATCATAGGGAAATCAAATTCTCTTTTTTCTCTATGCATTATCTCTTTATCTCTTTTTTCTTTTATCTTTACTGCACGGTATATATGTGTTAACTTTAATTATCTATCATACCAAATTATACTCGGAAGAATTGTCACATGCTATGATCATATTATATTACTCTTGGACAATATAGTCATATGCTAAAGTAATTAACTCTAAAGGTGGCTAATCTCTAAAGGAGACTTAATAGAAACCAGTGACCATGGTTAGTAACATATCACATAACATTTATGCTTCAACATGCAAAGCATTTAATCTGTATAACTAAAGGCCAACCCCATGGGTACCTACTTTAAATGGAGGTCCACATGAGAATCCTTACCTCTATAATTGGAGCTCCACCCCATAGGTACCTACTATAATTGGAGGCCCTTATGAGAATCATGACTTGATAAACACACAAGTCCCGAGCCTTGTACTACAATAATTCACAACATCATCACTTTGATAAATCAAAGAATTCACCTCAACAAATGAGGAATAACCTTTATAACTAAAGGCTTATTCATCATTAGGTTCAACCTAAGAATCTACTCTAAGTTACTGAGTCCAACTCAATCTCTCTACCTCAACACATGAGGCCCAATCTTGGTTGCACAAGATTGGCTTCGAGAATGACTAGTGATGATGTACATTTAACATGTTATGTATTAATGCCATCTATATTAAATAAGCCCCATAATATAGATATAGTATGAAAGCAATATTTATAAGAATACTTACTAGAAGGTTATTCCTAATAGAAACTTCCTTCACCAAGAAGGATTATTAGAAGGTTTCACCTACTAGAAAGTTCTTCACTAGAAATTATATAAAGGAATAGAAGAATTGTGATAATATATCTTCTGAAGTATATTGCAATTGGATCTGCACTCATTTGGAGGTTTCCCCCATAGAAAAGGAAAGTGAACATTCCTTTCATCAATAAAGGTATTGCTATTTTGATGTTTGGTTATCTACAATTGTATTTTGCTATGGTAATTCCATCCTTTCATTATGAAATAATGCTTTATTATGTTATTTCTATTATGAATTTCCTATTTTTCTATTAAGATACATAAAAATATGTTTTTGAGATGCATCCAAAGTTTGAGATGATGCATAGGAACAAAGAAATGTGATAAGGATCCTTGGTTGACCCAAAAACACCGTTAAGAAAGTGTGGTGATGCATAGAAGTCATAGGTTTGGAGATCTAGAAGAAACCTCTAGAGATATGATATGGAAATAACAATGATGAATGGGATGTGGATGTTTGTATTGTAGGTGTAGAGACACTGGGAAAGAATACTAACTTTAAAGTCACTTTGGTAGCCATACAAGAGTAGAATCAAGAAGAGTTGTTTGAAGATGATTTTAAGTTTGCATTGTTTTGGTATCTGAACCCTATAGAAAACCATGCCACAAGGAAGTAGGTTGAAATGATAGTGAAATTGATCCCTTTTACATTTTACCCCTTATGATTTTTACTTTTTATTTTTGTCAAGATCTAGTGACTATTGTTCTCTAGAGCTCAAATTTGTGTTTGATTAGTAGTTCAAGTACACCTGCTACATTTGAACAATATAAGTATGAATTATAAAGGGAATCACAATTTGTCTTCAATATTATCTAGTTCTATGAGTGTTTCTATAATAAAATTCCATGTGCTACAACAATCAAGGACCCAAGCATTCATGTTGGTTCAAAGTCGATAAATAAAATGATGATACAATTTATAGATGAGTCTTCTTCATGGCTTCCTATTTTTTAGGGGAGAGGTGAAAAGGAAGAAAATACACATTGGTTCCTCTACCATGACATTTGGAATATGTGGAAAACCATGAATTTGACCCATTTGGTGGAGTTCCAAACAATGTTGTGGGAAAGGGAACTGCAATTTCATATGAAGTGCAAGCAAAACACTCCCACTTTGCATGGTATGATTTTGGTTCAGCCACGGGAAAAAAATGTGATGGAGATTCTTAATACAAAGTTATAACAATATAACATTATAGGATTAAAGAAGATAAAATTGGAGATTTTTTTTGTGAGTATGACTAGCAATTCTAATATTTTATGAGTTGATTGAGTTACACCATCTAGGAGGTGCAATATAAGGAAATGTTTATTTGTGAGATGTTACCACACTTGTAGATGTTGTTATTGCAATATCAATTATTGACACAACAATAAGATTTGGAATTCATGATATGGCTGAAGTCTATTAGTGGATTTTCTAAATCATCTATTCTAGGATTGGCTCCAAAGTTTGTGCAAACCATTATGTTATTTAGCTTGGCTAGTCCTTTATGAGAATGTTGGCTTGACTGACTACAGTCTGATAAACCCAACAATATATTGGCTTGTTTGTTTGTAGTGTGATAAACCCAACTGTGTTGGATTGGATGAGTTTGGTTGTATTCTTGGCTCTATCTGAGCCTATTAGTGTTCCTTATTCCTTGTGGGAATCATGCCCAGCTCGTGGGTGATAGTGCTACTGAGAGATTGATGAGCGTATTGGCCTATGGTTGGGTGGAATGTTGCAGCAATGTAACTAGTTGCATAACAACTTGTTTCAAATATAAGTATCTCTATGTTAATCTATGCAAATTGTATTTTCTTCATGAAATATAATGAACCTGTTTAATGTGTTGAATTGATGAATTGATTCTGTTGTATAATTGCAATTGTATGCATCTGTGCATGTTTATTTCAATACATTTTTAAATTAATCTATGGGACTTAGATGGTCGGATTGGTGATGGCCTGAATGATCAAATCTTCCCAAGCCTTCTGTTAGCAGGTTGAATTTCTGCAGAAATTTCCTTTCGCAACCTTTCCTTTCCGCAACTTGCGGGATGCGGGATGTAGAAACGTCCTTCTGTAAATCTCTATTCCTGTAGTTTTCCTTCCACAACTTTCCTTTTTGCATGTGGGGTGCAGGGTGTGGGATGTGAGATGCGGCTTCGCAGATATATACTTCCGCAGCTTTTCGTTCCGCAGTGGTCTATTCCGCATGCAGGATGCGGGATACGGGATGGAAATTTCCATATTTCTTGATTTCACAGACTCAAGATTTTTGCACCGTTGATTCTTGTGGGTTGGTTCTCAGCTGTTGATTTGTTCCCAAATGTGGAACATATTGTGACCATCTGTTTTCGCCACAATTCTTTTCCACCGTTCGATCTCCTCTGAGATCTTTCTTCGTAGATCCTTGAATTGATCAATGGTGGATGGGAGGGGACGTGACAGTGTGGTATCAGAACATGAATGTTGAGGAGTGTTTCATGGCCATGCCCTGTGATTGAAAGAATGACAAAGGTTTCATAAGAAATTTTTAATTTCGCATGATAATCTGGGTGTGGGTACGTGACACAGTGGTATCAGAGTTGCTGGTTGCAGCGCTAGGGCCTAAATGGGCCAAGTTGAACAGTTAATAGAGCTCATGTTGCAGCTTTGGGCCTCAAAGGGGACATGAGAAATCCACCTCTGTGTTCAAAGAAATTCAACAGGTTCAACAGGGATTGTAGGGACTCGAAAGATGAAAAATGGTAGCGCGTGTGTGCACTAGATTGGGCAAAAATGGAAAAGAACACCTAGGTTGTGATTTGACAGAGTTGCTGGTTGCAGCATTGGTATAAAATGTGCCAAGGAAATTGGTTGCAAAAAGAAAACTACAACAAGAAAGAGTGTTATTTAGTATAATTTCCAAACTTAGCCAACCCAACAAAATGCACTGTGACCGTGATCTGATCTTGACCGTTCATGCCTGCAATAAGTGGTTGGTAAGTAATTTCTTTTGATTTATGAGATTGTCTAACAAATGATGTTGTTAACATATTTTGCAAATTCATAGTGCATATTGAAACGTTGGTCTTGGTCCGACCAAGAGGGTCAAAGAAGATCAGCGCCAAGAATATTAACACCATGGATGATGCACAAGATCCCCATGGACATAGGGAAGATGCTATGGGGGATGTGGAGGACCCCATTTCATGCACAAGAGTTTTCCACATGGGGAAGGGTATGTAAGGCTAGCTTACAATATCCAAAAAAATGAAACTAAAGCTAATGGGAACAAGGAACAAGAGAGCTCCCCAGATGCTACATCTACCATAAGAATCCTAAGGGTAGAATTGCAGGGTTGCAAAGAATAAAATAAAAGAATGATCAAGGCATTGGTAGAGAAAATCCAGATGACTTCATTCATGCTATAGAGTTTGGTAGACCTCCAAAGGCAGATAAACTCTTGGCATCATTTAACATAGGTATAAGGGATTAGGATAAATTTCCATAAGAAAAAGATGAAGCTTAACCCAAGGAAGAAAGGTTTTAAACCTTCTCACCTCTTGAAGCAGTAAAGGCAGCCATCACAAGCCGAGATTAAGCTATCCAGAATGATGAGGGAAAATATAAAGGAACCACTCAAATGTTGGGGATGGGAAGGACCCCATATGTGTAGGAATTGTCCACTTGTGAATAGGAATGAGGGTCAAGTCCCTATAACCCAAGAAGTTGAAACTGTGGGTCAGGAATCAAGGATCATTCCTAAAAAATTGTGCAATATTAGAAGACCACTAGACAGGTCATAACTCAACTGTGGTGGAAGTTGAGGGTGAGATTGTTGAACAAACTATTTATGTTTTGGTTGACCCTGGATCGACTCATAGCTATATTACTCCTGGATTTGTTAATATGTGCACTTTGAAGAAGTCAAAGCATAGAAGATCATGGTTAGTCTAACTAGCCACTGGAACTAAGAAGAAAGTCAACGAGGTGGTAAGGAAATGTCCATTAGTCATGGATGGGTTAGTCACTTGTGCAGATTTGAATGTTCTGCCACTTGGATCCTATGATATACTCATTGGGATGGATTGGACAAGAGCACATAGAGAAAAGCTAGATTGTTACAACAGGACTCTTGAGTACTTTGATGAAGAAGGAAACCTAAGGATTGTGAAAGTCATTCCAAAAGTGATCTCTGGAAGGAAGTCTTCAGTAATGCAGCTGAAGAAGTTCTATAGGAAAAGTTGCAAAGTGTATGCAACTCATGTTTTGGAGGTAGCAGAGAATGAAGATCCTAGGTTGGAGGACCTTCATGTGTTGCAGGAATTCAGGAATTTTTTTTCTGATGAGATTCCAGGGCTTCCTCCAAAGAGTGACATCAATTTTACAATTGAACTTGTGCCAGGTAAAGCACCAGTGTCCAAGACACCATATAGGGTGAGTACACCAGAAATGATAGAGCTGAAGGTGCAGTTGCAAGAGTTGTTGGAAAATACGTATGTCGAGAAAAGTGTGTCTCCTTGGGGAGCATCATTCCTAATTGTGAAAAAGAAATATGGTACACACAAGATCTGTATTGATTTCATATTGTTGAACAAAGCCACTGTGAAGAACAGGTTAGGATCAAGGATGAAAATGTTCATAAGACAACCTTCATAGCAAGGTATGGATCTTATAATGTTGTAGTGGTATCATTCGGTTTCAAAAATGCACCAGCCACGTTCATGTGCCTCAGGAATAATGTTCCAGCAAGTATATATGGACAAGTTTGTTCTTGTTTCCTTGATGGCATTTTTATTTATTCTAAGAATGAGGAAGAACATGTGGAACATTTGAGGTTGACTTTGAAATTTCTCAGGAAGCATAAGTTGTATGCAGGTTTCATAAAATGTGACTTCTATGAGGATATAATTCGTTATTTGGGTCACCTTATCTCATATAAAATAATATTTGGAGACACTGAAAAGATTGAGGCCATGACGAGTTGGCCTGCTCCAATAAAGTTAACAGATATAAGATCTTTTGTGGGACTTGCAGGGTATTGCATGAAGCTCACTAAAGAAGATTCTGCGAGTAAAGTGAAGCCTATGTATAGGCTGAGGAAGCCTGCATGTGAACTTGTAGTTCCATGTGGAAGTGGCCCTTGTGTGTATGGGAATGCATACGAGGACTTCCTAAAGACTTAGGTAGGATGACCTGAGCAGAGCAACATGGTTGTTCCCAATGAAACCCAAGAAGGAAGTTGCCATGTGCCATGAGAAGGATCTCATGACTGAGAACAGATTTTGAACTTTAGATTGCCAGTTTTCTATCATATTATGGGATACATTGATCTCCTGTGATGGTTTTGAATCATGCTAACAATGGATATGCTTGTTTTGCATTGCTTGATGTTTGAAGGTTACGGTTGACTAACTATGATTGTTTGGTTGATTAAAAATTGTGCCAGGATGACATGTTGTATGTGGATGTCCAGGTTTTGGGAAGCATACGTAAGTAAGGGATGAGTACTCCCCACTTACAGAAGCCAAACAACATTAGGATGGACTTATGGTTGCAAAAAAAGTCATATTTTCTGCAAGAAGCAGAATTGTGACCTCATATTTTTTTTTTTGAATATCAATATTATTGATCATTTGATATTTGGGAAATCATGTATGCATGAAATAGATTTGAAAATCCATGAATAATTTTTTTTGATGACATCTCATGTAAACTGCAATGCAGGTGAGATGGTGAATGTATGCCTTGGAATACTTAGCTTCTCAGAAGCATGTGTTTGGTATACATAACTTCTCGAAAGGATGTACTGGGTGTACATGGTTCCTCGAAAGGATGTACTACGATACATAGATTCTCAGAGGAATGTGCTTGGAATAGGCTTGAAAACCTATGCTTGCAATTATTTTTATGATGACATCTCATATAAACTACATGCTTGTATGTAACATAGGTGAGATGATGAAAATATGTACTGGATGTACATGGCTCCTAGGAGGGATGTACAGGGTGTACATAGCTTCTCAAAGGGATGTGTTTGGAATAGGTTTAGAAACCTAGGATTGAAAATTTATAATGGCATTTGATAAAAACTGCATGTCTATATGTAACGCAAGTGAGATGATGAGAACATGAATAGGGAATACATGACTCCTCTGGAAGGATGTACTTGGGTACATAGCTTCTTCCCCCTTGCCAGCTGGGCATCGATATGCATCACTGGGGACGCCCAGGGTGTAAGACATCCGGTTAGACTTCTTTCTGATGATTCATGCTGTAAGGGGACTGTCTTGAGAGTGGGGGATCCGTGAAGAGAATAACCCCTAGGTATTATGATGTCTGGAAGGTAAGCGCTTGAGCATTGGTAAGCACTTGGAGGAGGTGTTGGTACCTTAACCTAGAGATGTTATTGAGCACCCAGAGAGGTTTTGGGCTCTGAAGTGGGGCTGATTGGATCTTAGCTGAGAGATGTTATACATATAAGTATTTGGTTTACTTATCAAACTTTTGTTGTTATTGAATTTCTTTAAATATACATGAGCATATGATGCAACCATGGTTTTGAAAATATTGTTATAGATTGCATCCTATAGGAATGAATCTGATATATGAATTAAATTCATTGTGGTGTTCGGAAAGGAAGCACCTGAGCTTGATAAGCAACTAGAGGAGATGCAGGCTATTGAACATAATTACTATTGAAGCACCTGAAGAGGTGTTGGGCTCAAGAACAGAGTTGTTAGACCTCAGTTGAGAGGTATTTTCAAGTGATCCAAGGCTTGCAGAAATGTGCCTACCCTTTAACACACACCTAGGTGTGGGGTCAGGGTAGGGTTGTGAGTTCCATGGTTGTATAAATCCAAGTCGGATACTTGTGGAACCAAAAGGAGCTACCTATGCAGATGATTATTTTCTTCACTTGACAAATTTTTGTTGATTTTATGTCAATATGCATATGCATGTGATTCATCTATAATTTTAGAAAATCTTGTGAATACTGACATGGGAATTGACTCATTGCTTGGGGCTTGAGCATAGGTATTGTTGGTTGCCAAAGACACTGGAAATTTTCCAAGCTGAGGAGAAGGATTCTCCAAGACCAGAAAAAGATCTCGTGGTGTGTGCTGATGCACTGCGATCCTGAAGAGGCTACGTGGGAGTTGGAGGATTGCATGTGATTGACACATCCTTTTTGGTTCAAATTTGCAGAGCACTGAGGGCGGTTCCAGTGTAGTAATTGTTAAATTATTGTAAAGCGCCAAGGACAATGCTATTGAAAAGGGAGGGGAATGTAACACCCCGGTTTTGATCCTGTGGTATTTTGATTGTACGTGGAGAAAATATTGTATGGAATCATGGCAAGGATCTCAAGGCCAAGGCCCTGCCATTGATTGATGTTTTGTGTATAGGTGATCAGGGTTGATTCCTATGGTTTATGGTGCTAAGTTAAGCACAATATATATATTTGTGAATATCATGTAAAATGAAAACTAATAATAATAACACAAATAACTATGCGTCACAACGTTAAAGAGACGGGGGCATGATTTCACAAGGAATAGGGAGGGGGAATGTTTAACCTTGAGATATTTGGAGAAAATCCATGTGTCAAAAGGAAACACCCAAAAACGTATGCCCATTCTCCTCATGCGTACATGTTTTCATCTTCCCTCACGTTTTGGGGAGCTGCGGGATGTTTTGGTCATCCATCCTTCAACGTTTTCAGTTTCTTTTTCTTCATTTTGCATGCGCAGTCCATCATTGGAGCTTTCACCCAAAATGTTGTGGTCGATTCTAATTTTTTTCTCTATTCCATTATGTGCATGCACGCTGTGCATTCATCCTTTTTGTAGAACCATGTTTTTTTCTGTGTTGTTCTCCTGTTGTTACCATCCTAAGCATTTTTTTACAATGGTATCCTCTGTCACAGAGCGAGTGGAAGTCTATTTTGCTGCATTAACATTGTGGTCTGCTGTGTGTGCATATTTCTGCCTCAGTCTAAAATGGTCTAGAGTGGAATTGGATCTGAATTAGCTTGATAAACCTAGTGTAGGAAGGAAGCTCACAAATAGATCTAGAGGTTTTGGTTTTCTTCTTTGCACACCCTAAACAACACTGGAAGGGAAGGAATAACTTGAGGGATTATGTAGTAGAGAAGGCCCGATGCTTCCTTTTGTTGGGTGCATAGATGTTTTAGGAGCCAATAATAATCTATTGCAGGTGTTCATAGCTTGGTGGTTGAGCTCAATATCTTAGCAATTCAAGTTTCCCAGTTCCTTTGCAGCCTGATAAACCCATCTATTAGTTGGCTTGGCTAGTCCTTAATGAGAATGTTGGCTTGAATGACTGCAGTATGATAAACCCAATAGTATATTGGCTTGTTTTTCTATATCCTGATAAACCCAACTATGTTTTCTTGGTTGAGTTTGGTTGTATTCTTGGCTCTGTGTAAGCTTGTTAGTGTTCCTTATTCCTTGTGGGAATCATGCACAGCTTGGGGGTGGTAGTGCTGCTGAGAGATTGATGAGCGCACTGGCCTATGGTTGGGTGGAACGTTGCAGCAACGTAGCTGGTTGCAGAAAAACTTCTTTAAAAGATAAGTATCTTTGTGTTAATCTCTGAAAATTGTATTTGCTTCATGAAATATGATGAACCTATTTAATGTGTTGAATTGATAAATTGATTCCTCTGTATAATTGGAATTCTATGCATCTGTGTATGTTTCTTTCAATACATTTTTAAATCAAGTTATGGGACTTAGATGGACGGATTGGTGATGGCCTAAATGATCAAATTTGCCCAATACTTCTGTTAGTAGGTTGAATTTCCACATAAATTTCCTTCCACAACCTTTCCTTTCCGCAACTTGCGGGATGCAAGATACGAAAATGCCCTTCTGTAAATCTCTATTTCTATAGTTTTGATTCCACAACTTTCCTTTCTGCATGCGGGATGCAGGATGCGGCTTCACATATATCTACTTCCACAACTTTTCTTTCTGTAGTGGTCTATTTCGCATGCGGGATGCGGGATGGCAATTTCCATATTTCCTGATTCTGTAGACTCAAGCCTTCTACACCGTTGATTCTTGCGAGTTGATTCTCAGCCATTGATATGTTCCCAGATGCGGAACAGATTGTGACCGTTGGTTTCCTTCGCAATTCTTCTTCGTCATTCGATCTCCTCTGAGATCTTTCTTTGTATATCATCGAATTGATCAATGGTGGACGGGAGGGGATGTGATAATGTGATATCAGAACATGAATGTTGAGAAGTGTTTCACGGCCATGCCTTGTGATTCAAAGAACGAAAAAGGTTCTGTAAGAAATTTTTAATTCCACATGATAATCACGGTATGGGTACGTGACAAAAATCCTTGTGAATATTTAATAAACACTATCTTGGGTACAACTATTGGGGCATATAAGGGACTACTAGACATTTATTAGGGGTATGAAAAATTAGCAATGTAGACAAAAGAGGTGATATAGAAAGGGGTATCGTTTATTTGGATGGAAACTTGTGAGGTTGGGTTTGTAGGATTAAAATAGAGCTCGGTGGTAACCACTTTGATTCTAGTTTTTTTCATATTGCAATAATAATTTTCACATATATGTGGATGGATTTTGAATCTCATTGGAAAATTTTATGGCACAACCAATGGAAGGCACAACAAGTGGAAGACTCATCTATTTCTCCAATAGGAAATTTTAATAGGATGGGCATAATTACAATATGATGGAATGAAAGAATTGGTTAATGTGTATGCATTCTATAAGTTTAACATTAATTTCTTGGTAATCCATTTAAATATTTCATATATAAGTATATGTTCAAATATGTTGTCAACATTTAGTATTCTAAAAATGGATCTATTATTGGTTATTGGTGTTCCAATAGTTTGATTTTGAGTTTGTAGTTAAACTAGGCAAGCAAAACATGAGGTCTAATAATATCTCTTAAAATAAAAAAGGGGAAGATGTTGGGATAGTTGATGAACTGCTCAATGTAGATCTATTTCACATGGAAGCAGTGCCTGACTTATTCTAGAGATTAATAAAATCCTCATCTTTGGATTGACATTGGGAGACTATAATAATTTTGTGATAGTGTCATTAATTGGTCATACACACAATTAATTCTTGACTGATTCTAGTACTTTATATAAGCTATCCATGGAGGCCCATGATGGCTAAAGCGGCAGGAACTATGGTGAGAAGTATATTGCATGGAAGGTGTTGTGAATGTTGTGGAATATGTGAAGTGGTGTGATGTATACCATCATCTCAGGAAATTGTCTATGTGATATGAAATGTTGTTGCAATCTATTGTGGTTGGATATTATGTTCAATGTTGGGAGATGGACTTTATTAGACCCTTCAATTCATTGACACATTATACATGGTCTAGGTAAATTATAACTAAAATATACTATGTGTCAAGATGAGAAGATATTTCATAATTGGACATTGCTCAACCGAGATTATGACATGGTTATTTTTTAGAATATCATTAGAAGGTTAGGTGTCCATGTAGCATCACTAGAGGTTATGGTCAACAATTTATAGGTGGTGTAGTGGATATATTAGTGAAGGAATTCATGATTAATCACAATAAGAAAACATTTCATGTGCATGCTAATGACACAGTACAGAAATTCAATAAGATTATGGAACATAATTTTTCTAAGTTTTGGTTGATTAATAGAGATCATTAGGATGAAAAACATTATCTCATTTTATGGTCCCACATGACTATGTAGAATGCAATGGCTAAGTACACACCATTAAACTTTTTTTATGGAATGGAGGCTATGATGTTATTGAAATATTTGATACCAAGTCTGTGGATAACCATGGCTACATAGATGTTAGAAGCATAACAACAAGAATATGGGATGGACATGACTATACAATTAGAAGAGCATAAGATTTTGGTTGCACATTGTCAAATGGTATAGAAGAGGTACCAAAAATCATGGCATGCATTGTTCCTTGAGATGTTCCTTGCCAGTGAACTATGGAATGGAATCGAATACAACCTAAAGACCCTCCCCACTTTAGGAAAATATAAAAGAGTTCATTAGCCAAAGGGGGTATCCCTCAATCTTCAAAATATTCTTTTAAATATTATGGTTGCTTGGAATTCAATTTATGTGTGAAGAAATATACAAATCCATCCCCAGCAAAGATGAAGTGCCTGCTCCAAGCGACTGCCGCTAGTCCTCTAGATCTCAAGTTAAATGTATTTTGATAAAATCTCATGTTTTCTTGCTTGGATATAATTCCTCGTCCAAATTATAATTACTGCAGCGCAGTCTAATCGGTGGATAATGATTAGTTTTTTCCTGTTAATTGGATGCTTGACATTTTTAGATGTCTGGGTTGGTGGTTACACCAACCCAAACTACCTGAGTTGGCATCGTTCTCTGTAACTCTTTTTGTATTTATAATATAATATTACCAACAACTTTACAAAAAAAAAGTGTGAATAAGGATATGTTTCAATAAATTAAGAGTTGTGCACATGATTTTCCTAGATTTTAAGGGCAAAGTTTATCTCATATAATAGACATGAAAGTAATAAGGGTGAAAATTTCAAAAGGCTTGACATAGGTAAATTGTAGTATACGAAGATATGATATACAATCACAAAAAATAACATAATATATAACAATATTAATCCCACTTCATTAATATAAATTGTTTTTTATTAAAGGAGGAATCAACTCAAGTTCACTTTTTGAGGGGAAAACCTCCTATGAGTTAAGCTCCACATATCATAAGGAGAAATACATTCTTATTTATAGATCTTACTAGAATTTAACCTCCTAACTACCTAGTGGACATTCTTTAATGAGGTCCCATTACATTTACTTACTAACATAGTGGACCTAGTTCACATTACATTGAATGACCTCTACTATTACACTAATGGCCCTTTGCCCCCCAATTACACCACTAGGGAGGACCCTCCTTGGAGGTATAATGGGGGATTCATAACAAAAATATTTACTCTATTAGAATAGTTTAACTACCTTATATCATATTATATGCGTTATTAACATCCTAGGTGTTCAGGTTATGTTAGTTAGGCTCCCTAGTGCATACTTGACCATCATGTGATAGTTTTCCACCATAGTACGCCCTCTTTCTGCTTTTGAATATGATTTTAGAGGCTGAAGGGCTTGCATCTTGCTTTATTATGATTTTATGAGCTTTAGAATATTTTTCCTGCGTTTTTCTTTTAGCTTGGATTAGAAATCTGCACTAGCATGAACTAGGAAAGTCCACCCGGGCCTTGATTTTTGGTCACTAATGGTGCACTAAATCCCACGTAGTCAATTTGTGACCTCTACTTTACATTTGGGATGGATAGTTTCCATATGGGGAGAATTTTGCCTTCTACTTCTGCCACATGTGACTAATTCGAATGCTTCCTAAGGATTTTTATTTTTACTCTTTGTAACATATTTGTATTTCTAACTCATTAGAAAATTTATGATGAATGATAATTATTACATCAGATCTTCTTTTCTCTAATCATTCTGCCATATCTTCTTTTCAATTTTCTACATTCTCTATTAATTTAGTGAAGCTTAATTTTGTTACTAGATGTGACCATATCAAAATATCACATGGTATCAGAGCCACATGTATTCAATCTCTCTCAGATACTTCCATTGTATCACCAGAAGCAATGGAGTTTCCACATAAATTCTGGGGAAATTTCCTTGAATCCATTGGACTCTACCCAAGTGTGAAGCACTCCCGAATGTTCTCATTGTTGAAGTATAGTTTGTTTGAGCTAAAACAATTATTTTCCCATTCAGATTTGCAGGTTTTTTTTGTAGGTACAAAAACTTCTCAATGGATTCGAGTTAAGTAAACTCTCTTCTCACTCCAATATCATGCCATTCATAGTGGAAATTGAATTTGATTGCATCTCTAAAGATACAAGATATCTATGAGGTTTATATTTGAGATACTGAAGAGTCTTACAAAGAGATAAATGACTAGATGAATGAATGTGACAGATCATTTGGAGCCATATGTCTGGAAATATATCCAACCATGCTCTACCTTATTGATACTACTGAATACCCAAAGGATCTTTGGTAAAATTTGAATAGATATTTTGATAAGCACAATAAGGTTCATTAAATCAACATGGAGGGGGAATTTGGAACCTCCTCATTATATCATCTCTATAAATATGTCTCAGCCTTAACACTCTCTGGTGAAGTTGTTGAAGATGAAGAAGTTTCCAATTCAACACATTCATTACATGTTGCTAGCATTCTCTTTGACTCGAATGCTTCCTTTGAAAATGAAGAGGTAGATATTGAAGATACATCTTCATCTTCTTATGATGTTAATGATGAATAAGAAGTGACAAATGGATATTCCATTGTTGAAGATTCATTAATTAATCCTTCTCTCATGTTCTCTATGTCTTTTATTATGAATTTTTAGGTTGATTATATGCCATCCCTTTCACACCCAGTGCATGATCAAAGTGCGAAACATTGTGATCTTTTGGAGATTTTCCCAGCTAGATCAAGATTCAAATGTGTGTTTCCACTCACTAATCTTGGTATTATGTGCATCTTCTACTCTTATTTGGTTTCTGACGCCTATTCTCAAAACTTTCCTGAAGATCCCGAATGTTTCTCCTATCATACTTCTGCCACTAAGGATCCTATATCAGTTATTGCTCTAGAAGATGAGTCTTCTTCCCATGAGTTTACTGATGTGCTAGATTGTGATTCCTTGGACATTTTGGAATCTAGGTCAACCTCTATAGTTCATACATTTTCTCTCCTTGATCCAAATCCTCCTCCCTTTTCCTACATGGTCACATGCAAATTTCCTCAAGGTGCTAATGAAGTTAGAGACATCATGCATTCACTTGGACACTTGATCCTCACATTTGGAGCCGATTTCACCTCATTTGGTTTGAATTTCAAGTGTGAATATTCACATTTTCTTAGGATTACCTCAGATGGTTTGAAGTCTCAAGCACATCAAGGTTCATTTGGATCTTCTCTCACCTCTGTTGGTTCGAAGTTCAAGGATCCTCATGACTTTGCCATCATGTTGGAATACATTCTTGGAGCTTCTCATGTTCCAGACTGCAAGTTTCAATATCATCATTGGCCCACTTGGGAGAAAATATCCCTTCTTGCAAGGATGAAAGTACCTCTTGATTTTCAAACTGCCAATCATTGGCCTCATTGGCCTTCTTTGGACTATTATGTTCATGTTTACATTCTGAAGTAAATATTTTAGTTTCTCTTTCATGTCCATATTTAGAGGGGAGGTTTTCCTTTTTTGCCTTGGTTATTTGGAAAAATATATTGTAAAGGGTGACCATAGGCCCTTGTTTCTTGGGCCCTAATTTTGGCTTCATTATTCACATAAATCAGGCTTAGGGATGGTTTAGAATAATTTAACTATCCTAAATCATATTATATGCTTTATTAGCATCCTTGGTGTTTAGATTATGTTAGTTAGGATTCCTAGTGCATACTTGACCATCATGTGATAGTTGTCCAATGTAGTGCACCCTATTTATGTTTTTGAATATCATTTTAGAGGATAAAGCACCTACATCTTGATTTATTATGCTTTTATGAGATTTAAAAACTTTTTCCTACTTTTTTCATTTAGCTTGGATTAACAAGTTGCACTAGGATGAACTAGGAAAGCATGTGACTTGTTGCCTTAACACCTTCCATGATTTTCTCCTGAAAATCCACCCAATTCTTAATTTTTGGTCACTCATGGAACAATATGGTTCACTTAGTCAATTCATGACCTCTAGCCTATATTTGGGATGGACAGTTGCCACATGGGGGAATTTTTACCTATTCTAATCCTGCCACACATGACTAATTCGAATGCTTCCTAAAGCTTTCGATTTTTACTCTTTGTAATATATTTGTATTACTAACTCATTATCAAATTTATGGTGAATGATAATTATTACATCAGATCTTCTTTTCTCTGATCATTATGCCATATCTTCTTGTTAATTTTCTTTATTCTCTATGAATTTAGTGAAGCTTAATTTTGTTACTAGATCTGCCTATATCAAAATATCACATACTCGACAAGAGGAGGTGGTCACATATACTAAAAATACTCACAATTAGGTAATAAAATACTGAAAAAGTGTAATGAAAATGTTAGGAATTAGAAAATGATTCAAGTTGTTTAAGAGTTAATTACGTAAAGTGGACTTCGGTTTTCATAGCATAAAGAATACCCTTCACATAAAGTAGAAAGATTATAAAAAACATATTTCACCAAGAGTATGTTCAAAATATCATTCAAACTTAAAGCATTGTATAAATTTCACACAGAAACACAAAATAGCACTGAGCATCTTAAGCTGTATTTAATGCTCCAAATTTCATAAAATCGTCTCAACCAAAAAAGACATGGAGATCAAGTATTAACATTTCCTTAAAATGAATGAGAAAAAATAAAGTATTTCCATATGACTACAAGTAACTAAGGAAATTTTGAGAATTTTTAAGTTTGTGTGTTTTAATAAGTGTGATTAAATTGTATTGAATAATTGGGAGCACTGCCATTTGGGTCACCGCTGCATACCCTATGAATTTCCTTCTGCACCTCCAATGGTCCCAAATTGAGGGGGGATCAAGGATCACTCCTACCGTGAGATCATCCCACCTCCCATCCTACATTTTGATCAACCTCAATCATCATTTTCCAAAAATTCAACCCCACTAGCCAACCCACCCTCCGCTACAACCATGGACTTAAACGCTGAGAAACTACTTGTAAACCATACAATATTGCAATATATGACCTCAATATGACCCCCGATATCCACCAAATGATGTATTAAGAAAGCATCATCAATCCCTAGAAATGATGCCACCTCATAACAATTTGGAACCTACTAGAAATACATGCAGGATCTTGCCTTAATCTGTAAATTTATGGTATTTTGGCTGATCAAAAAATCACTTATGGGATGGATCACCAGTAAATGGAAGCCTAAAGTAGAGATAGGTTAGATCAAGTTGGTCGTTCCTTCCAAACTCTTATCTTTGAACTGTATCTAGTGTACATTGAAATAAATAATGGTAAGCACACTTGGAACAACAAATGCAATGAAACTCACCAAGTAGTTTCCCGTTTGGAAAAATTTCTGTTGTTTGAAAATATTATCAGGAAAGGAATCTTATTTTAATCCTTCATCCTTCTCAGAGTAGGTTTAAATCACCGGTTAGTCATCATAGAGGGGGATATCAATGAAATACAGAAAAAACACCCATTCCATGTTGGATTTTTTTATCTTGAAAACCCCCTATTCATGGACTACTTCTCTCAATGGTGTAAATAAGATGCTTTGAATCTGGGCTCTAAGATGTTCCAACTCTAGTAGAGGCTTAAGTATGTAAAAGGAAAACTAAAAACTTGGAATAAGGATATTTTCAACAACATCATTGAATCCAGTAAAACTCTTGAGGATCAACTGGAACATATTCAAGTCACGACTATTAATCATAGTTACTTCGAGGATATGCTTAAAAAAGAATCCACTCTTTATTTGGAGCTAAACCAAATAACTTATCAAGAGTATATCATTTGGATGCAAAAATCCATGGTTAAATGGATTAAATAAGGAGAAAGGAATATACATTTTTCCATGCCTCCATGATCTAACACCGACAACACAACCACATTTCACTTCTTCTAATTGAGCAAGGAAATCAACTCACCAATAATGAGGATATTGAAAGGGAATTGACTTCCTTCTATCATAACATGCTCTCCAAGACTTCAATCAACCAAGAATAATCCATTAATAAAATTGTGTCCAACATCCCCTCTCTTGTTACGCCGACCCAAAATGAAAGTTTGCTCCAATTGATCTCTATGGAAGAAGTGGAATATGCAATAAGGGACATTCTTATAGGAGAATCTCCTAGTGTTTATGGTTTCACCACTTATTTCTACCACCACTGTTGGAAGGTCATCCAAGAAGAGGTTTGGGAAGCATGTGAAGAATTAAGAGTGCATTTGAATTTACTGCCAACCTTCAACTATACTTTTCTCACTCTCATTCCCAAAGAAATTATGGCTTAAAATAATGTTAAGTTCAAACCCATCTCCCTCTGCAATGTCATCTTTAAAATCATAACAAAGTAATTTCCAACTACCCTAAACCTATTTTGCCTCATCTCTTCAGGGAAATATGGCTATGTGGAAGCACATCAAATTTTAGATGGAATCATATTTTCTCATGAAACCATCCACAACCTCTATTATACCAAAACCACTGGTATTTTAATCAAGCTCAACCTATCCAAATCCTTTGATAAAATCAACTGCCATTTCATCTATTGTTCTTTTTATATTTTGGATTCTCCTTATAATAGACCAATAGGGCATTAGATTTGGTGTATTCCACCTTCTCTATTCTTGTCAATGGATCCCCCTCTCCCACCTTATCCCCTTCTTGGTGTATTCGATAGGGATACCCTCTATATCTTTTCCTTTTCATTCTCATGATAGAAGGTCTAGGTTGCACTCTAAATCATGTTGTCTAGAAAAATATCTTTAAAGGACTTCACCATGCTAATGATGATCTAGTATCCTACCACCTTCAATTCGTATATGACACCATTTTTATGGTCAATCCCTCCCTTAAATAATCCAAATCCCTTAACTCTTTTCTATAGCCCTTTTTGAAAGCCTCAGGCATGATCCTCAACTTGGAAAAATCAAAGATTTTATTTTTTAATACTCCTCTTTCCATTTAGCTGCAAATCACTCATATTTTGAACTTCAAGTGTAGTATCCTCCCCTCCAAATACCTTGGAGTTCCTCTTAAATCTACTTCCTAACATTGTTCCTCTTGAGCCTCTTTCCTTGCTAAAATGGAAATTCGGCTATCTAGTTGTACCTTTTTCTCTTTGAACTTGGAAGGAAGATTGAACCTCTTCAAAGTCATGCCAATAAGTATGCTAATGTTTCTCCTCTTGGTTCTTGTTATTCCCAAGTTTTTGTTAAAGTTACAACATCATGATTCATTCTCCAAGCCAATCTTGTGCACCAGGATTGGGCCTCATGAATTGAGGTAGTTCATTAGGGAGCCTAAGTTGGACTCAGGAAACTTGGATTAGATTTTTGAGTTGGACTCAAGAATGGCTAAGCCTTATGTGTAAAGGTTAAGCCTCATGTGTTGAGGTAACTTCTTTGTATGTCAAAGTGATGATGTTGTACAGTCTTGTTGGACACGAATAATGACTTGTGTGTTGAGTCGAATCCTCATGTGTTGAGGTAATGCTTTGCATGTCAAAGCATGAATGACGTGTGATGTATTACTAACCATGGATATCGATATGGATGAGATATTAAGTATCCTATAGATTTTGGCCACCTCTAGAGTGAATAACTTTAGCATATGACCAGTTGGAACAATAGTAGAACAATATGATCGCATCATTGGAAAAATATCCTTAGTATAATTGATATGATAGATAAATTAAAGTTGGCATGTGTGAACCATGAATATAAGTTAAGAGATAAAGATAAAATATGATAAGATAAGACAGAACTCGATTTGCACACTTCAATGATGATAAACACTCCATTTAATTAAAATAGAACTCATATTGTTCACTTCAGTGATATTAACGAAGAAGAATTTAGTTAAATAAGAGAGAACTCGAAGTGTTAACTTTAGAGATGATAAGAAGAAAGAATTCAATTAAAATATTTAACTAAGTGTTAATAAATAAGATCTAGTTAACTAAAGTGTTTTTCATGATGACACTTTAGTTAAACTAAAAGACGATACTTAAGTTATTACACTTGAGTTAAACTAAAAGATGACACTTAAGTTACGACACTTGCATGATGACACTTGAGTTAGCATCCTAACTAAGTGGTCTAGAATCCACTTGGAAGGTCAGTTCATATTGAATATAGAAGAGAAAAGATATGTGTCAATAATGAAAAGTATTGGGAAATTATTATGAATGATTTTGATGAGATCAAAGAAAATGTGAATTGAAGGCTAGTGTGTGCATGTGTGCAAAAGTTGTGAATTGCTTGTGTGTTGGACATACGACTGGAATGGTAGACATATGTTTAGTAGGAATTAATGATGAGAATATAAACATGAGCGAGATGTCTGCAAAATTTTTAATTTTGCAGATATCTCTATTTAATAATTAAAACATGTACTAAAAACCAGAGACTGACAAAGCCAAAATATCACTAACCTGTGAAGGCCTATTCCAAATCCTCTATATGCATAATTGAAGATTCAAAAAAAAAAAAATTAGAAGTCATTGCAGAAACAAAATATCAAGTTTTTAAAATTGATTTGACTAATAATCGAATTGGTACACTTCTCTTGTCTTCATCCAGTTTAGCTCTGAATCTGATAGCTTTGATCCTGTTAATCCTTTTCTGCTTCTTCAACTTTTGATTCTTCAACATAAGCTTTTTAATTAGTTATTTGTATTTCAACTTCTTACCCCTCATCACATCCCACTTCTCAATCTAGGAGATCAATTCAGTTTTTAAATATGTGATTTCCTCCATGGAAATTGTTTGTACAATTTGTGCTTCCTTCAAATCCATTTGTAGGGAGGAAATCACTCGGGCATGAGGATTTGGATCAATTTGATATTCCGACTCTCTATTCACATTTATTCGGGTTTCCTTATCTAGGTAAGGTTTTCTATCAATTTCTTGATCACACTCGTGGTTCACTTGCTGACTGTCAACAACCTCATTTGTAGAAACAGACACGTACTTAATATCTAGAACATATGGGCCTATGGGAACTGGATTTGGTCTAACTTTTGAAGAGTCACTTACCTCAACAACTGAGATATCCCCAATACTCAAATTTCTTCTGGAAAGCAAAGCGGTTGTCATGCTGTGTGTGGTCCTACGTATAGCCCGATTGCTCATCGCTCGGCTAGTCTGGTCTTCAGCCACTGTTTGCTTCATATCAACCTGTGAATGAGGAGGATTCTTGTTTTGACAAGTTATGGGGATGGGTTTTTTCCTTATTCGATCTCGAGAATTATTAGCAGGAGTTTCAGCACTAGTTTCAACCTCAACTTTTACATCATCAAAACTTAGGGTTTGGTCAGGTTGAAACATTTCATCACCCAAAACATCTTGAGAACCAGAGTCCTCAAGTCCAGGCTCGGATTCCTCATTGTTTACACGCCTACATCTAACCCTAGGCCTCTGTTTGGGCCATTCCTCATTAGCACCAAACCTATTTCACACAAGGAAGGAATCCCAGGTTTCACCTAGTTCTTCTAGTCGATAGGACACAAGGATTTTAATTAACCCATGATGGAATAAACTCCTATTTTTATCCCCAATATTAGTCTGATAGGTGGATGCCATTTTATGCAAACTATTCAAAAATAAATAGGGAATATTCACAAGGTACCCTTTGAATATCATCAACAACCGAAGGTGATAGAATTGTGTCTGAGACAACCTACCTTCGCAAGTAACATACCTGATGATTAGCTCCAACAGAGTCCACCATTTCTTCATTTACAATCTGGAGGGGAAGCCGGATTTGAACTTGGTTTGTCGATGAGTAGGGGTAAGAAACCCCTTCCAATGGTCATTTTTAATATGCTTGCCTTTGTACCACCTCTCGCCAGTTTGTGGCAACCCAATGGCTTGAGAAATGAATTCCTCAGTCAGCCTAAGTTCAATGTCTCCCACATGTGCATTAACCCCATCAAATGACTCTGCGAACGCCTTGGATACTGCCATATTGAAACCAAAAAACTTTCGTAAGAACTCCAACCATCCAAACCTTGACATTACCTCTCGACACTCAGGAGCAGCATGCAGATACTCATCACCAATAAGCTCGAACCTAGACACTGGAGCCATGGCAGCAGATAAACAACCTCTAGGGTTTTCAGAAAATAGATTAAAAGATACAGTCGATTTATCGACAATTTAAGCATTACCATCAATACTTCGAAATGCCCTATTCTATCAAAACCCTGCAAATCTCCCTGTAAGTTCATCATAACGTGAATTGACAGATAAAAGAGATTTTGAAAATAACTTACCAAAACATGATGAGCTGTGGGAGAGTCAAGTAAGCGATTTATTAAGAGTGATGTTTGCATGATTAAATATTGACAGATGGCAACCTTCAAGCGACACGAATACCAAAACCCTAGCTCCACCATGACTTCAGTGTTGATTGTTATTTCATAATGTCATGATGATGTAGGATAACTCATCATGTTTAACACATGATCAAATGATTTCCAAACCCCAATCCTTCATTCATCAAATAAAATCATAATAATGTGATCACCTAAGGATATAATCAATAACTTAGGGTCAATGTCAAAATGATCATGAAATAATTTATAATGTAACCAGACCAGTGTCAAAACCTAAAAAGTGAATTTAGACCTTCATGACAAGCTTTGATACTAACTCATTTCAGAAATACAAATTTGAAATAAGGGATAAGCGTATAGTATAGTAGGGTTCATGAATATCATATTAAATCCACTTTAAAACTTATGGCAACTGAGATAAGATAAATAATTCAGAAGTGATAAGGCTTCACCAGATTTCCTATATGAACCAACAGTAACAGTTATCACACCATGTAGTAACTAGTTTGAATTAATAATTTATACATTCATTTGATTTTAATCATGCATGAGTGATAAGTGAAAAAATAGGAGCTACTAATCTTCTGTAATTATAGTCCTCCAGGTGATTGACAAAAGTGAGGAATTAAGATCATGAGAGTCGAATTTTGCCATAACTAATGTTAATCTCAGCGAATCAATTAGCCAAGTAAACTTCTATTAGGAGTTCCTTAAGAATCAAATATTCTAAGGGCATTCCTAGGATATCCATGATGAGTGTTTATCCAGACCAAAATAATATTGTTCGAAAGATTATCAATTTTCAAATTATTTGTTTTCAAGAATGCTCCAAAGGGTTTTTCTTGCCAACAATTGGCGACATGCTGGGACCGAACCAGTTATCTCTGTGAAAACAACATCCAAACTTCAGATAATCACAAATTATGGCTTAAAAATATCAAATCTCTGCCTAAATGATTCAAGTTCAAAGTAGTATGAACATATGACCAGACATCAACATATTTCTGTACTAACCCTATGATTGTCACCTGAGTGTTATTGATCCTAATCAGACTTAGGCAAGAGCAAGATGATTTAATTTCAATGTAGATCCATAAGGTCAAAAATAGGTTAACCAATACCCATATAGATATGGCTTCTTTAGAACATCAGTTGGTTTTCCCCTCATTCAAGCAAAATATCAGACAATACTCCTTTTTTTTTTAACGGAGCACAAAACCTTGTTCATATATATACAAATCATATACACAGAGACAAACATGAAAATAATTAATCAGAAACAATATCTTATCTTGGTGACCAAATAATGATAGCTTTATTCACCAATCCTACCAGAAACGGATCAAGCCAGCTCGTTATGAGACCTCCTGTCTCCTAGTTATTCGACTGAGAGTCGCTGTCATTGGCTTGGTAACCAAATTTTGACAACGTCATTCCAATAGAATTTATGATCATAAACAGACCGGCTCGTGATGAGACCTCCTGTTTTCTGATAATCCTTTTCACATTCACCTTATTTCAAGAGTATTTCCTTGGTTGAGTAACTAGATGGATTCAGGAAAATGAGGGGAGGGAGACCATAGACTTCTCAAGATTGCTTAAAGATAACCAGATATCTTCAACGAATTTTAGAGCTTAGTAGACATCCATTGGAATCAGTAAATAAATTTACTGAAGTATTTGATATGTAAGAAGACACTCAAAGACAATTAAGGACTACTGACAGAAAAATTGTGGAGGCTAAAACTACCACAAGTCTGGAAACAGATCACTTATGAGACATTCGATACTCCCAACCATCATCAATGATTACGATCTGATGTGCATTTCAATCATTTCTATTCAATACATTTCATCATCATGTTTTTTTTTATTCCATGCAGAATGCTTCATGTTGAATCCTGTGGTTGAATATAAGAGATGCATTGGAGAAAGAAACTATTTACAGAGGCGAAACACAAACTTATGTACAGTAAATGATCTAAAGAGTTGAATTATTTTCATGATCTATCATCCGGAATTGCGAATAAGGCATTATGATGGTGATAGTAACGAACATAATTGATGAGCGTAAGATCAAAAATTCTAGCCAGAAATCAACATAAAATCAAATCTTATGTATAGAAATCTACATAGATGAGAATATACAATGGAAATGACCTAATGATGTGAGATTATTGAAAGTACCTTTTAAGGGCATGCCCATTTACCGAGAGGGTATCGAGCTCTCCTTGCAAAGTCTTCAAATGGAAGGTATTAGGACCAAGTTTTTCTGCTACAACATATGGGCCTAACCAAAGACGTTGAAATTTGGTGTGTTCCCCTTTATCCTCATGTGCTTTGTCCCACCTCAAAACCAGATCATCTACTTGTAATTCTCGATTTGAGGATGAGCCACGATTGAACCATGACTTAACAATTTGCTGGTGTTTCGCAAAATGTTCCTTGGCATTTTCTCTTTCCTCTTCCAACTTCAACAGTAGAATGATTCTTTCTTCGATGGCTGAACATTCAGTCTCTTGTATAGCTCGTGCAAGCTGTAAGGAAGGTAAAAATAGGTTTGTAGGAAGAATAGCATCTACTCCATATACCAAAAAGAAGGGAGAATTACCAACATATGATTTTGGAGTGACCTTATCAGCCCACAAAGCTTGATACAGGATAGTATTCCAGTTCTTGCGATGCTCAGCTATGGATCTTTTCAGAATTTTCAGCAAGTTTTTGTTTGTTGATTTAGCAAGGCCATTGCCTTGTGGATAGTAGTTTGCTGGATACCTAATCCTGATTCCCTTTTCTAGTGCAAATTCAGTCAATTATCCAGAATAAAAATAAGATGCATTATCAAACATGAGAGATTCAGGCACTCCAAATCTGGTGATTATGTTAGTTTCAAGGAAATGCAATACCTGATTTGTATTGACCAGTCACAGGGATTTAGCTTCAGACCATCGAGTAAAATAATCGGTGGTAGTTATGATGTACTTATGCTGAAAGGAGGAGTATGGATTTATTGGTCCAACGATGTCAATTCCCCACTGTTGAAAAGGCATGTCCACCATCACAGGTTGCAAAGGAAAACCTGGTTTTTTAACTCTGCCAGCTGCGGTTTGGTAGTCCTAGCACCTTCTAACGAAAGCATGGGCATATTTAAATAGAGTTGGAAAAAAATAGCCTGCTCTCAGAATTTTATGAGCAGTAGTATCACCACCAAAGTGGCCATCAGCGGGACCATCATGCAATTGCGTTAAAACCAAATCAGATTCTTCCTTCTCTAGACAACGAAGCAAAACTCCATCTGCATTTTTCCTGAAAAGCACATTATTTACCAATTGATAGGGTGCTGATTTTAATCTTACCGCTCTTTTCTTTTTTGGATCTAAATGGTCTGGAGCACTGCCAGTTTCAAGATAAGCATGAATGCCAATATACCATGAGCTAGCTGGTTCTGGGATAAAACATATTTCTTTCTGCAGAAAAACAGCATCTAAAGACATGTCATTCTGGTCAGCAGGGAGATGTGATGATTCGGCAGCCAGCTTACACAATCCCAAACCTCATATGAACTAAGAGGTTTTAATCTCTAGATCATAATCCTGAAGAGTAGCCATCCAATGTGCTTTTTTTTCTCCAAGGTCCTTTTGTACCAGCAAATTTCTTACAGCAGAAAATGGAACAATTACCTTGGTTTTTTATTTAAGGAGATAAGGGCGGAAATGTTTTACTGCTTTGAACACAACAAAAGCCTCTTTATCCACTTCATGGTAATTTAGTTCAACTCCTTTTAAATTCGAGCTCATGAAGGAGATATGTACTTCATCCTCCTGCTGGTTCTTTTGAGTAAGAACATCTGCATAAGATATGTCAGATGCAAAAGTATAGAGAATAAAGTCTTTCCTGAAGTCAGGACTCACAAGCACGGGTGCTTCAGCTATGGCTTCTCTAATCCGGATAAATGACTGCTTTTCTCTATCCCCCCATGAAAAACTACTGTCTTTTTTATTCATATTCTGTAGTGGATGCACGATTTCAGAAAAACTTGGAACAAATCTCCTTACAAAATTTATCTTTCCCATGAAGGACTGCATGGATTTCTTGGTAGCAGGAAAAGAAATCTTAGAGATGGCTTCTATTCTTTCTGGATCAATCATGATCCCTTCTTTTGACACCACAAACCCTAGAAAAATCCCCTCAGTTACTACAAATATTGAATTTTTAGGGTTCAGGAAAATACCAAATTTTCGGCAGCGTTCAAGCACTTTTCATAAGTGTGAGAAGTGATCAGACCTATTTTTTGAAAATATAGTAACGTCGTCCAAATAGACAACGACAAAGTGGTTTATCAGACCTCTAAAAGCAGCGTCCATTTCCCTTTGGAATGTAGCCCCAACATTTATCAAGCCAAAAGGCATATTCCTGTAGGCATAGGTTCCCCAGGGTGTCCTAAAAGTGGTTTTCAACTGATCTACAGGAGAAACTAGGACCTGGTTGTACCTAGAGACGCCATCTAATAAAGACAGCATCTGAGCACTTGACACTTTTTGAAGGATTTGCTCCATGGGTGGAACAGGATAGTTGTCCTTTTTTGATGATCTGTTTAAGTTTCGGAAATCTACACATAGATGAATATCTCCATTCTTCTTCCTAACGGGAACAAGATTTGCCACCCACTGTGCATGGCGTACAAGAAATATGATCCGGGCAGTAAGTAGTTTATTCAATTCATTCTTTACTGCTGGTTCTAGGGAAGGGTGTATTTTCCTTAGTTTCTGCTGGAATGGTTTTGACTGAGGCTTCATGGGGATTACATGTTGTATGATATGGGTATCAAAAGTTTTCAGATCATCATAGGACCATACAAACACGTCTTTGAATTCACTAAACATTTTCAAGAAGGTCAATTTTTCATTTGGGGTGTAGTCTGATCCTAAGTTGATATTTTGAAGATTCGATTCCGTGCCTAAATTAATGGTTTCATAATGCATGTTAGAACTATTTGTCTTGCAATTAGGCACTCCCTTGAATTTATCATGCAGGTCATAAAACTTTTCGAGTCTAAGAACTGACACAGGGATTGAATTTACCTGTTCAAAAGATTTATCAATGGGACAAGGCTGGTGGATTACCGAGAAATTGTGTAGATCCTCATCATGTGTGATCTCATCGATCACTGATTCCTTAAACGCATCTTCCCCTGTTAAGAAAGAAATAATCTGCGAATCATCATTAAAGACCCGCCAGTTAGTAATGTTATCTGGAATTGACGGCCTAAATAATAATTCGATAGAAAAATCATTAGGGGAAAAATATTCAGCGGGAATAAGTCGTGAAGCTACATTTGCTAACAAATTAGCTTCCTGATTCTGAAAACGAGGAATGGATTCAATATTAAAGGCATCAAGTGCTGAAATTAAATTCCATACCTCCCTTTGGTAACTTTGCAGGTGATTAGATAAGCAATGAATGTAATTATGGACCTGTCTAACAATAATTTCAGAATCGCCAAATGCAATCAGAACTTTAACTTTTAAGTCCAATGCCTTCTTGAGTCCTTGTATGAGGGCTTCATATTCGGCTGTGTTATTTGTGCAAAGAAATTCCAGCCTACAAGACAACATGAATTTGTTTCCTACAGGGTCTAGGAGCATGCAGCCTACTGCTGCACCTTCTTTGGATCGGGATCCATCAAAATATAGATGCCAAGGCTTATCAACAAGATTATTTACATTATTTACAATATTCACAGTATTTACCAAACTAGGGGTAGCTTCTTGAAAATCACAATGTAGAATTTCTAATTTATTTACAGAATTGGTAAATGCATATTTAAGTGCAGGAAAACTCCCTAAATCAGAATCATACCCGTAGTTTCCTAAAATAGAATCATTGAATAGAACTGGTTCATTAGGAGCATTTATTTTGATCACCGTGTGTTTCATGTACCTCTCTCTGTCAATCCTGATCTGATTTGGTCGCCCATTTTTAGGCAACCACAAATGTGACCAATCAGTTGAAAAGTATCCTTTTAAGGCTTGAGACCAGTCACAGCTTAAAAACAGCCCATAGACATCCGGTATGTCTGCTACCACTACGTCAATAACCTGGAAGATCTGTGGATCGGTGGCCATTCTAATCATTACTCCTTTTAATTCTCCTACAATTTTCACCTTGGACCGATTTAGTTGGATGATTTGGATTTCACAAGGAGTGGGCTTGGCATTCAGCTTCTTACAGACCGGGTAAGGCATGACGTTTGATGAAGCTCCGAAATCAATCATACAGTTATGAACATTTCGGTTGAAGATTTCAAACGTTAGTAGAAATGGTGGAGTTGTAGATTTGGAGTTCTTACCTATCAGTGCATCTTTATCAGCAGCTGTTTTGACATTACTATTAGAACCTACTGTTGTTTTACTGGTTGAAGGATCAAGGTTATTGATTGAAGGTATAGAGGGATGATTCTTTGTTTTAGTGGTTGATGGGTTTGATAAATTTGAGAGTATTGAACCTCCAAACATGGGATAAATTTTCAATAAATTAAACATGCTAATATTAGCCCTCTGATTCTTTAGATCTTCTATGATGTCATATTGGAGGTCTATACCTTGAGTGGCAGGATACTGATTTGAAAGGTTGGGGACTGTTCTTAGGTGCTGATGATGGCTGCGGATCTACAGGCCCTTTACTTCTTGTATTATGGATGTTCTGGTTTACAAAGACAGAATGATCACTAGACCCCCCCTTCTTTGGCTGAGCTATCCCAAAAATGGTAATTAAGTGGGAGAGGATCTTCAGAAGTTTCCTCTTCGGTTCTAGGATGCTTAGATTCATGATCTTCATTCGACTCTTGATCGGTCAAGGAATCAGGAAAGGCATAAACAACCCTTATAGTATTGAAAACTTCCTCATTAGTTGATATGTCAGGCGTAGTGTTTTTCCTGGAATTTGGGGATGTAAATGGCCAATATGGGGTCTTGAAATTCCCTCTGTTTGAAGTACCCTCCCCGTTGTTTCTTTTCAATATCACCACTTCATTTGTAAGAGACCTAATTGCTTGTTGTAATTTTTCTACATCAAAAGCAGGGGCATGTTTTTTTATCTGTGTTAGTTCTAGTAGGGATTTCATTGCATTTATGAAGGGAACCATCAGTTTTTCCATTATTTTCTGGCTCAAACATCAATGAATTCTTCTTAACCTTTATTTCTTCATCAAAGGTTTCAACTAACGTGATTTTACCGGCTTGTTTTACAAACATACCCAGGTATTTAGGTAAGGCTGAAGCATAATTCTCGATTATGATATCTTCTGGAGGTTGGGAGGCCACTGGTATCTTATTCAAGAGAGTAAGGAAATGCTGATTGAAATCCTTTATCCTTTCTTTTCTCTCCATCTTAATTCTATCCAATTCTAGTGCTAACACAGCAGGGGTTTTATCTTCACCAAACTTGTTTAGGAATGCTTGACTAAAATCACTCCAGCTTGTTATGGATCCTTGTGTCAGGGAAAAGTACTAATCTACAGCATTTCCTTTAAAACTTAAAGGGAATAGTTGACGTACCACATCCTAATGTTGGACATTCATATTCTGAATAGCCAGCATGAACTTGTCAATGTGATTTTCGGCTAAGCTCTTATCATCTTAGTCAAATTTATGTAGCAGTTTATCAGGGTGTTTGGGTAGGTTATGTTGTAGTCTAGGCACAACAATGGCACCATGTCGTAACCATGGTCTATCAGCATTAGGGTTACCCTGGTCACGGTCACCCATGTCTGGATCAGGTCCTAAGTTTGACGAAGACTCGTTGTTATGGTCACGGGGACTATCTGGTGGTGATTCAGGAGATGAAGGAGGTAGATCAGATCCACCTGCAGATAACAATTGTCGAGATGTGTTATGACTAGCCACTCCTCTCAACAGATCACTAAGGTGATAATAAGGATTCCCTATCAATGGTTCAAGAGGTTCTTCTCCAATCTGATCAGCAGCTGGCTTAGTCATTGCCAAGGTTTGGAAATGAGTTCTGCTCGGTAATCCGAAATTAATCGGAGGGATCCCTGTTTGGTGAGAATAGGCTCTAGTTAAGATTCTACATGATTCCTCTAAAGTTTTACTTATTTGTTCTGGGGAAACTGGTGAGACATTTGGGTATCTCTCAATAATGGTCCTAACTGTATCTAAAAATGGAGTATTTACAGTTTCAGGTCGTGATGTAGAGACCGATGTAGACAATGTTCCAAAACTTGTGAGGGAGGAAGTAGGTTGATTACTAGTAGGAGCATTATGCGATCGATCAGCCATTATGATTTAAGCTCAGGCCCTCCTTCTAGCGCCATTGTTGGCCGGATAAGCTAACCTATGGCCGACAACTGAAAACCAGCCCACACACTCGACTTACTGTAATCTTGTGTGTGTTTGGAGTGACTGTCTCCCACAGGATAAAGGCCCTATTGCTTGTGAAATGTGCTCTCAAGGTAGAGAGTCTCTTGAGGTGTAGGTGATAAGTTATACTTAATCAAACCTTCATACAAATTAAAGGATTTAATCTAAACGACTAACTAGTACTAACAAATACCCTAAGCTAAGAACAAAAAAATAATAGCAGCACCTAATCCTATTCTAAAATGACCTAGATGCAATTTATCTATCCCAAATAGGGAGCTTGAATTAACACTCTGATAACAGGTTTTATTATAAAAAATGATCTATAATCCTGCAATGTTAGGAAACCCCACTATCAGCAGAAATAGATCTAAATCAACTTACAAGCAAACAACATCTTATCATAAATTAATTTGAACATGAAATAAAACTTGTAATCAAAATAGATTTAACACAGTATTGAAGCATGACAAGTACACTCAGGTACTAACGTAGAAATGAAACAAAGTCAACTCACACAGTTAGTACTTCATATAATACAATCTCATAATCAACTAAAAAAAAGAATCATGAAGAAACTCATTTAGTTTTCCATATGACAACGAATCATTCACACTTCAACACTATGTCCTTCATTCAGAATCCATTAAAAAGTGCTTTCACATATATTATAATGATACATATATATGAAAAGGAAATTCAACACATGAGAAACAACATTAAGACAGCATGATATAACTGACAGACTTAGCTAATGTCTTTAGAATCTCTGTAAAATCTAGTGGTCCTTAGAAGTAGTTCTAAAGGAACAAAAGCATAACAGAATAATATTAAAGTACTGTAATATATTTTTTCTCCACAAGTTTTAGGATTCCAACCTCTTCCTTTTGTTTAGAGTTTGCTTATAAAGGAAACAAAAAACTACAACTGATTAACTAAAATTCCTATTCCTCATAGTATATCTGAATTTTATCCAAATATGGTTCAACCACGACCAGAATCATAGGCATGCTGTTACAAAACCATCTGGAGAGAAAAATACGCCAAGAAGGTCAACTTACTGGAGAAAATCCAGTGTTATACTCTCCAAATCGTGATAACACCATATTGGATAATCCAGGCTAATAAAAGATTAGAAACCAAATTGTAGCAATCACAGAGCATCAATCAGTTGCAAATCCTGAAACATTCTTCATTGAGTAACCACGCATAGTCAAAAGAGTACAAATGTAGGCCATCATCTAGCTTTATCCCAACAGCTTCATTAACACCTATAAATGTTCAATAGAAATCTGTTTAGCATGGATTAATGATGAGCATATAAACATGAGTGATATGTCTGCAGAATTTTCAATTCTGCAGATATCTCTATTTTATAATTAAAACATGTACTAAAAACCAGAGACTGGCAAAGCCAAAATATCACTAACCTGTCAAGGCCTATTCCAAATCCTTTGTATGCATAATTGAAGATTCAAAAAACAAAATTTAGAAGTCATTGCAGAAACAAAATATCAAGTTTTTAAAGCTGATTCTACTGATAATCGAATTGGTACACTTCTCTTGGCTTCATCCAGTTTAGCTCTGAATCTGACAGCTCTGATCCTGTTAATCCTATTCTGCTTCTTCAACTTTTGATTCTTCAACAAAATATTTTTAATCAGTTCTTTGTATTTCAACTTCTTACCCCTCAACACATCCCATTTCTCAATCCAGGAGATCAATTCAATTTTTAAATCTCTGATTTCCTCCATGGAAATTGTTTGTACAACCTGTGCTTCCTTCAAATCTGTTTGCAGGGAGGAAATCACTTAGGCATGAGGATTTGGATCAATTTTATCTTTCAACTCTCTATTCGGGTTTATTTGGGTTTCCTCAGCTAGGTAAGGTTTTCTATCAATTTCTTGATCACACTCGTGGTTCACTTGCTGACTGTCAACAACCTCATTTGTAGAAATAGACACGTACTTAAGATATAGAACAGATGGGCCTATGGGAAATGGATTTGGTCGAACTTCTAAAGAGTCACTTACCTCAACAACTGAGATATCCCCAATACTCAAATTTCTCCTGGAAAGCAAAGCGGCTGTCATGCTACGTGTGGTCCTACATATAGCTCGGTTGCTCATTGCTCGGCTAGTCTGGTCTTCAACCACTGTTTGCTTCATATCAACCTGTAAATGAGGAGGTTTGACAGGTTATGGGGATTGTTTTTTTCCTTATTCGATCTCAAGAATTATTAGCAGGAGTTTCAGCACTAGTTTCAACCTCAACTTTTACATCACCAAAACTTAGGGTTTGGTCAGGTTGAAACATTTCATCACCCAAAAAATATTAAGAACCAGAGTCCTCAAGTCCAGGCTCAGCTTCCTCATTGTTTACATGCCTACATCTAACCCTAGGCCTCTGTTTGGTCCATTCCTCATTAGCACAAAACCTATTTCACACAAGGAAGGAATCCCAGGTTTCACCTAGTTCTTCTAGTCGACAGGACACAAGGATTTTAATTAACCCATGATGGAATAAACTCCTGTTTTTATCCCCAATATTAGTCTGATAGGTGGATTCCATTTTGTGCAAACTATTCAAAAAGAAATAGGGCATATTCACAGGGTACCCTTTGAATATCATCAACACCCGAAGGTGATAGAATTACATCTAAGACAACCTACCTTCGCAAGTAACATACCTGATGATTAGATCCAACAGAGCCCTCCATTTCTTCATTAACAATCTGGAGGGGAAGCTGGATTTGAACTTGGTTTGTCTATGAGCAGGGGTAAGAAACCCCTTCCAACGGTCATTTTTTAAATGCTTGCCTTTGTACCACCTCTCGCCGGTTTGTGGCAACCCAATGGCTCGAGAAATAAATTCCTCAGTTAGCCTAAATTCAACGTCTCCCACATGTGCATTAACCCCATCGAATGACTCTGCGAATGCCTTGGATACTTCCATATTGAAACCAGAAAACTTTCGTAAGAACTCCAACCATCCAAACCTTGACATTACCTCTCGACACTCAGGAGAAGCATGCAGATACTCATCACCAATAAGCTCGAACCTAGACATTGGAGCCATGGAAGCAGATAAACAAACCTCTAGGGTTTTCAGAAAACATATTAAAAGATACAGTTGATTTATCGACATTCTAAGCATTACCATCAATACTCTGAAATGCCCTATTCTATCAAAACCCTGCAAATCTCCCTGTAAGTTCATCATAACACGAATTGGTAGATAAAAGAGATTTCGAAAATAACTTACCAAAACATGATGAGCTACAGGAGAGTCAAGCAAGCGAGTTATTAAGAGTGGCATTTGCATCATTAAAGATTGATAGATGGAAACCTTCAAGCGACACGAATACCAAAACCCTAGCTCCACCATGACTTTGGCGTTGATTGTTATTTCATAATGTCGTGATGATGTAGGCTAACTCATCGTGTTTAACACATGATCAAATGACTTCCAAACCCCAATCCTTCATTCATCAAATAAAATCATAATAATGTGATCACCTAAGGATATAATCAATAACTTAGGGGCAAGGTCAAAATGACCAGGAAATAATTTACAATGTAACCAGACCAGTTGACTTTAGACCTTCATGACAAGCTTTGATACTAACTCATTTCAGAAATACAAATTTGAAATAAGGGATAAGCGTATAGTATAGTAGGGTTCATGAAGATCATATTAAATCCACTTTAAAACTTATGACAAATTAGATAAGATAAATAATTCAGAAGTGATGAGGCTTCACCAGATTTCCTATATGAACCAACAGTAACAGTTATCACACCATGTAGTAACTAGTTTGAATTATTAATTTATAAATTCATTTGATTTTAATCATGCATGAGTGATAAGTGAAAAAATAGGAGCTACTAATCTTCTATAATTATAGTCCTCCAGGTGATTGACAGAAATGAGGAAGTAAGATCATGAGAGTCGAATTTTTCCATAACTAATGTTAATCTCAGTGAATTGATTAGCCCAGTAAGCTTCTATCGGGAGTGCCTTAAGAATCAAATATTCTAAGGGCACTCCTAGGATATCCATGATGAGTGTTTATCCAGACCAAAATAACAAATATTGTTCGAAAGATTATCAATTTTCAAATTATTTGTTTTCAAGAATGCTCCGAAGGGTGTTTCTTGCCAACAGATACATAATAGATGATACATTTGTTATGTAGTGAGTATTTTGAGTCTATTCGTGTCTGAGACAAGACATAGAAATTGGGTTTTTTCCAAGCATGTGCTTAGATACCTTCAAGGTACTATTGCTTATGGACTCATATATGCTTCCAATGGTGGAGAGATGCTACTTGGTTATGCTGACTTTGACTGGGGTGGTATTAATGTGGACCAAAAGAGTACACCAGGATATTTTTTTAGCTTGGGATCAACTATGATATATTGGTCCAATAGGAAGAAGGGATCCATAACCCAGAGTAATCCATAACTAGAGTATATTGCATCTAGTACTACATGCCAAGAAGCCGTGTGGCTAAGGAAGCTACTTGCCGAGTTGTTTGGTGAGAAGTTTGAGACTATTGTCATTCACTTTGACAATCAGAGTTTCTTCAATTTTTCATAAAACCATGTGTTTCATGACAAATTGAAACACATTGAGATGAAATACCGCTACATCAGAGACATGGTCTAGAGAGGCGCCATAATAATTCAATACATTGCTACTGATGATCAGATCTCATATATGTTGACTAATCCTTTGTCCTTCATGAAGTATAGGTACTTTTGAGGCAATATTGGAATGGAAGAGAATACCTCCCTCACTGATAGGGGGTGTTAAAGTTACATCACCATGAGTCATTCTCCAAGCCAATCTTGTGCGCTAGGATTGGGCCTCATGTGTTGAGTTAGTGCCTTATGGAGACTAAGTTGGACTAAGAAAACCTGAAGTAGATTCTTGAGTTGGAATAAAAAATGGCTAAGCCTTATGTGTAAAGGTTAAGCATCATGTGTTAAGGTAACTTCTTTGTATTTCAAAGTGATGATGTTGGACAACCTTGTTGGACAATAATAAGGACTTGTGTGTCAAGTCGAATCCTCATGTGTTGTGGTAATGCTTTGCATTTCAAAGCATGAATGATGTGTGAAGTATTACTAACCATGGTCATATAGATAGATGAGATATTAAGTCTCCTTTAGATAATGACCACCTCTAGAGTGAATTACTTTAGTAGATGACCACTTGGAACAATAGTAGCACAATATAATCACATCATTGGAAAATATCCTTAGTATAATTGATATGATAGGTAAATTAAAGTTGGCCCATGTGGAACATGCAGATAAGTCAAGAGATAAAGATAAAATATGATAATCTAAGAGAGAAATCGATTTTCACACTGTAGTGATGATAAACATTTCAGTTATTTAAAAGATAACTAAAATTGTTCACTTTATTGATATTAACAAAGAAGACTTTAGTTAAATAAGAGAGAACTCAAAGTGTTCACTTTAGTGATGATAATAAGAAAGAATTCAGTTAAAATATTTGTTGGGGTTTTCTCCCTCATTTTGTAGAGGATTTCCCACGATAAATTACCTGTCTCATGTATTAATGATTATGCTTATGATTTTTCATTTATTTCAAGCACTACATTAATTCCGTGATTAAGATAAAAAGATAAAATTTCAACAAAATTCAACACTTCTTAAGGATATCAGAACATACTTTGCTCCTTCCTCTAGGGAGGATATAAAAACAATAAAAAGTGGGCCCTTATTTCTTGGTCGAAGGTATGCCTCCTGAAGTCCAATGGAATCATGGGAATATGATACATGGAGGTGGAAATCAATGCCCTAGGAGACAAAACTTAGTGGCATTGGCTACATGACACTTCTTATCTTTGGGGATAGATTCAGAAGTGTAAGTATTCCCTATATGTTCCACAATCAATATCATATCCGAACATAGGTCCTATATCAAGGCTCCCTTACTGGAATGCTACCTGGTGCGAAAATTGTCTAATCCAATATCACTCTATCCAAGAAATAAGGAATGGAAAATTCACATTATTCTGGGAGGATGCATGGAAATAAACCTCAAAAATCTACCACTACCCTCAAAGTCAAGAATTCAAAACAATGTTCCTATACAATAGAGCCTATGTCTCCAAATTATGTGACAAATTGGATGCTACTGATTGATGGAGAAAATGTCTCACCCATAACCGATTGCCCCCCTCTTTTCCAAACTTCCCTTGGGACTCTTTCTGTGAGAATATTATATCCAGGAAAATCCAATTAAAAAATGGATAGGATGTATTGTGGTGGGGCCATAAAAGTGCTAGCACCTTTTCCCTTAAACAATCCTTTGGCATTCTCTCACATTACTCATTTGTGCAGGAGACAAATAATGGCATCAAATATGGAACCAAAAACTTTGGTTGAAAATCAACACTTTTATATGGATAGTGGCATGGAGGAAGCCTCTTACATGGGAACACCTTAAAAAAAGGGGGATTTGAGGGAAATTCTCAATGTGTTCTTTGTCACGATCAACAAGAAGATCTAGAAAACTTGCTCAATTAGTGCTAGTTTACCTCCATCCCTTGGGACCAAGGAGCCACTATCTTCATGTAGTTGGACTGCAACATGAAAAGTATCAAAGAAACCATTTACAATTGGAGCCCCTCACCATTCTCAAACAACATTGTCAATACAATTTGGAATCATTTTTTGTGGTTTCTTCAATGGGAATATTGGAGGGATAAAAACTACAAACTATTTCAAGGTTCAAATTGAAACCACAAGCAAGTTTGGTCAGAGATTCAAGCCAACATAAGGGAAACGGTTCTAGAAGAAACATTGGCCAATGAGAACTGGGAAGCTCAACCAAATGAAATAATGATTCTGAAATACCAAGAGTTGTCCCCCCCATCTACTCCTCCCCTCCCCCACCGCTCTCAGTCGAAATTTTCCAATATCGACTTCTAGTCACATCTAGATCAAAACTACATTAAGTTAAAATTCGACAAGTCCAACAAAGAAAACCAAGACTTGTTGTATATGGGAGAGTGTTTCGTGATATAGAGAGGCATCATCCACACATTCTCTGGATCCTTGGGAAAATAAACAATAATGCAACTGAGATTTTTTCCATGGAACAAGGCATCCTCATAGATACTCATGAGGGTTATTCTAAGTTTATTGTTCAGAGAGACTTTTATATCATGATTTATATCCTACTCCACCTTCTAAAAGTCTCCTCCTTGAAACATATATCCCTTTTCTAGTGTCTGAAAGCACGTATCAAGTTGCTCAAACATATACTCTCCAATGTAGAGGTCATCATTCATCATCATGTTAGGCATGACACCAATAAATTGGCTAAAATATTGGCTAACACAAGGGTCTGTTTATCGACATTTACTCTCAATAGTAGATGGATATCCCTCAATAATCCTACTCTCAAAGAGGATGAAACTCAACAAATAAGAGATGACTACCCACGACGAGTGTCCCAAATGTATAGAGTGTACCGCATGATGCATCCATGTCAGGACAGGTGGAGGTCTTCCTTCTCACCATAGAAGATGAATTCTGGTGACATTAAGAAGTTTAGTGGATACATGGATGAGCTAATAATTCCTACTCATGGAACTTTCCACCCCCCTCATTAGCAGTACATGTTGCAATATATCTTGTTGAAGGAATTGTTTTGGGTTATGAGAACCTACTCTTCCACCATTGCATATGTACCTTGACTCAAACTGAACATTTTTGTGACATCATGAATTGGTTTGGGGTTATACCTTCAAGTAGTAGAAAAGGAAGAGTATGAATAGCAAGGCTAAGCAAACGTTTGAGCTATTTCATCGGTTTGGTTAACTCCCCCATAAGCCTTAGCATTACACCTTCAAGGATTCCCTAAATTTGGATTATTCAATCCTAATGGTGCACATCAAGAGGACCAACCACAAGAATTTGGTAAGGCCTAAATAGTTTCACATGACCAGAGTGTTAGCCAAATAGAGGAAGGAAAATACCTCCTTCTATGACATCATCTAACCATATGTGCAAGAGAATCTTAATCACGTGGAATAGATAATTGGAAACCAATTCGTGGTCTCGACACCGAAGGATATTGTAGAGGATTTAGGTAGAATGAAAGAATATCTTGGAGACACTCACATCAGGTATACCCATTATACAAATACCTTAGTGCTCCTTTGGCATACAAAAATCCTTTTGGGTTTTGCAATCATTAACAGTGCCAATGTTCATCTTGGACTTGAGGATAATTCTCAACGGGTAGAAGGAACGAGATGACAAGTTCAATGCATTGGCTATGGAGCTCGTAGGAAAAGTATTACAATTAAATGTTTCCTCGACGAACTCATGCATCATTTACCGCAGGAAACTGATCATGGGACAAGCAAGCAATGCAGCCATTGACTCTGAGCCCATAAGATCTAAGGTACATTCTGAATGATAATTAGTCTCACCTGCTGCTACCATTCAAGCTAGAATTGATGTCTATCTGGTTAGTGATTCTTTCTTTAAATTCATAAATTTTAGATATTACGACCAATAACCCCAACATGTGGGAAAGTAGACTTTTCAATTTTCATGCCAAGATCTATACAAACAGTAAGATAAACAATAATGATAGTCTCAACCTTCATATTTTCTTTAGTTGCAATAGCTATAACTGGTTGTTAGTTTCTCCACTTTGGAGGGTTGGTTGGTCTTATTTCACCAGTGGTAGGCCAATCACCCTTTTAACTGTATCTTCTCTTTTTTGATGAATATAAACTTCTATCCCCGAACTTAACTAAAAAAAGTAACTAAGAAAAATTTAAGTGAAACTTAAGGAGTTTACACAAAAACTAAAGAGACAGAAAATAATAAATAGAGGGATGAATCCTTCAAAATTAGAAAACTATTTCATAAGATTTGATTAAATATACTCAATATAATCTCATTTCTCTAATGATTACATAGAGCTGAAAGTCTCTTGCACTTCCCAGAAAAATTATCGATTCCTTTCAAAATATTTTGCTCCTTCATTTATAGTGATTTGACAACAACATATTCTTGATTTTCCAACTACGCATCCCAAAAATATACAATATGGATTCCCTGGGATAGTTGTGTTTTCATATTAGTCTCCTTGTTTCTACCATGAATATAGGAACACACCATCCCTTTGTGGGTCGACCAAACAATTCTCAATGCTTTGCCTTCTCACTTGTTGATGTTGAGTTTCCTTTGCTAGAAGTTGTTTGACACTTCAAATTTAACCTTAATATGTCTATCCCAAATTTTCCATTAGGAAATAGTTTTGTGTGCAATGCCCACATAGACCTACAAGTGAAAATACAGTTGAAGTTGAGCCTCATAAAAATTATTAATTATACATAGTAAATTAGAGCTAGACAATGATTTGTCAACAACCTATTTTCCAACTAGATCCTCTTTCCATTATCCTTATTTTACCTTTTAATTCCTAAAATCCATAAATATTTGTCAAATACTTGAGTATCCAACAATATTAATTCTCGAGTCAAAGGATATGGTAAACCTTATTTACAAAGAGGATATAATTTGCTTTTATTAACCTTGCTAGCTTTATCCACTTCATAACTCTTTCTTTGGGATATTGTATCAAATATATCTTAATGACATCTTACTTAGCACTCATAATCATGGATGTCTTATCTACGATAACTAGAGGAATCAAGGTTTGTTGTGATATACCATTGAGAAACTTGATCAAGTAATTAGCAACTTCATATTTTTAAGATAATTCCTACCACATGTTATTAATATTGATTTGAACACTATGCTTTAAACCTTTACTTTGTTGTAAATCCTCAAATAAGATCTAAATGTATTCATCCATTTGATTATTTTATCCCAAATCTTATTTTGTTATGATATTATGCATTATTTTTCTGGCGCTTGATTCAAAACATCTTGCAATGATTTCTTCAACTTTTTGTGTAGCTAATTTAAGGTGGTAAGATCTGATCCTTTCCATGACAACTGATGTTGCATATTGTGAAGGATCAATTCATTATCCTTTAAAGTAAATTTCAAGCTAGCTAAATTTTTCCCTCTAATTTTATAATTCCTAGACCTTATTAGAGAGTAAGAAATTCTTAGCTTTAAAGGGGACTTTTTTCGTAGCTTTTATTAGAGAGTAATAAATTCTTAGCTTTAAAGGGGACTTTTTTCTTAGTTTCACAATCACTATTTTTTTCCATTACTTGATAGGTCTATCGTCTTATTTTCAATATTAGAGAGTTATAAATTCTTAGCTTTAAAGGGGACTTTTTTCTTAGCTTTACAATTGATATTTTTTTTTCATTACTTGATAGGTCTATCACCTTATTTTCAATAGTCACATCTTTTAGCTTAAATTCTATCCCTTTGACCCCCCCCCCCCCCCCCAAAAAAAAAAAAAAATCAAATTTAAAACCAAGTTTGTAATTTTGTTCCTTTAATTTAACATTTTCAACCACTAACATCTTATCCTCCTCACTCATGTAGTTATTAACTCCTTTGTTTGTACATTACTATATTTAGGAATTTTCAACTTTGATTTTTAAAGTATTAATCTCTATTCATTTTGACTCCAACTCCAATAATGTCTTAACAATCCAAATCCTTATGATTGGTTTCTTAAATAATAATTTTATCTTCTAATTCTTAAATCTTGGTTACCTTTGTCTTATTTATAACCTTCTAATGATTGATTGAATTTCCAGCTTAGTAATTATTCCTCTTTTTCTTACAACCGTTGTTATATAAATCAACTACTTTACTTTGCCACTACATCTCCAATTTGTATATGCCATTCTATCTACAACATTCATCCTCCTCAAATCCATATGAACAATAGTAGTCTTCTACTCCAGATTCTTATGCCATTCTATCAACTATGATTTCCTATAAAAATACCATAATAACTTGTTTTTTCTCAAGATTTATTATAGTAAAAAGTAATGGAGCTATTAGCTCTTCTAAGAATCTTGAGGATATTTCTATACCTCATTTATGAAAATATACCTTTCTCGGATACTCAAAGTGGTTCAAAATCAACTTCTAATGTACTAGTCTCTAAGAGATCCTTTTCCATAGAAGTTTCAAGAACACAAGCAGATGGAGAAGAGCTTATTTCTACCACAGGTGTTGCCAATATTGTTTTTTGAAAATATTCCTTTAGAAAACAACTTCGTCTTCAACACTTTGGTCATCAACTAATAGCTCTTCAACATGTGTTATATATCGATCTTTACTATATATGATTTGAACCATAATTTATTATTTGACTTTTTGTATTTTATAGTTCAGGACTTTTAAGGACATGCTCACTTGTTTCATTTTGAGTAGGTTGACTAGATTGAAAATCATTAGGTTCACTTGATTACAAATTAACAAGCTCAATTGATATTTCTTCAACTTTTATTTTTTTTGCTTACTTCTTGTTTCTCAGAAGTTTGAATAGGCTATATTACATGATTTGTTGCTTAATTACAATTTTTTTGGAGTTGATGTCTCATGTCAATTTTTATTAACAACCATTGTTGGTATGAATTTCAATATCCTATCTAATTATTTTGAAACATTATACCCCCAAAATAGCATAACGATTGAAACTATGCTACTCGACTAGGGTTGAAGTATGGAGATATACTTCATTTTTTACAAATCTTTGATGTTGTCATATTGTTCTAGTTTTTCATGCATTATAATTTTAATTTCTCCCCAACTATCCTTGTTTCCTAACCTTTCTAACTCTACATTTTATTGATGAAGGTGAGGAGTAGATTTATTGATGCCTCTTTACTTTGAAATTACATGATAGGCATCATAGTGCCAAATGAGACCTCAATCAATCTTGTGAGGCTCTAAAATATTTTCAACAATGGGTAGGGTAAACTTATTCTTAACTATGAAAGGAAAAGATCCAATAGATAGGGTAAAATGAGTTTTCTGGTATGAAAAATGAAACTCATCATAATTTAGTCTATATCTTATATGTATTTGAAAGAAAAAAACCATGGAGGGAGATGAATTTGTAACAAGTAAGGTTGTACCTCTTAGCCATAAATTCTAGGGATAGTGTAATCCTCATAAAGATACCATTATCCTACCCTAATATCATAAGTCAATTGAAACATGCTCCTAAATTCCAAAGTCATTCTTGTAGGATGATCCCCATGAAAAACAATATAAGAAAAATACATAAGTTTTTCAATGAAGCTTTAAAATCCTCATTCTTGGCAAGATTTATTATGATTGCAGTCCATGCAATAATTGGTATAGGGTTTCCCTGGACCCTAATCATGCAGCTCTCTAATTTCAAGATGTTAAAAATAATAAACTTGGATATGCAAAAGCAAGTACATCATCTAATATGTGTGCCTAAATGACCTATATGTTTGAAAATCATACATGTAGGTATGGATGGTTTCAGAATTATATTCAACATATCGATATTTAGTAGGTGGTAAATTTGAAGGAAGTCAAAATCCTTCAAGCATATCCAATATAACTTTGTTAATGGTGTTGTCAACATCATAAATAATAAATAATGGCATCGTAGATATTACTTATCTTGAAGGATTTGGGAAAATGGAAACCTTGAGAGGGAGGTTTAACCATGGAATGGAAGTATTAATAGGTATATAATGGTGAAGGAGGTTTTATTGGACTAAGGAGGCAAGTTGTTTAATTTAGTGGATAAAACATAATTGTTAAAGAAGGATTCACCTTCAGGTAGAAGTAACATTTTAGATATAGAAACTACAATACCAAGAAAAATGATTGAGAACCATCATTTGAAAATACTATCCGCCAATGGGAATTGTATAATATATCATAAGTTGATAAATTTTGGAAGTGATGAGATGTAGGGATAGTTGTCAGGTATGCGTTATATTATTTGAATGAGGGTAGAAACAACCTATGACATGGTGGTTCGAGGAAACCCATAAAAAAATTTCTAAGATAATTTTTGGAAAATGGGTAATTTAATCTTGGTTAAGGGATTGGGGTTGTAATCTAATTTAGGTTAACATATTACAGTTTTGAATGCTGCATAATACCTAAATACTGCATTATAAATAATTAAGAATATTCAATTAGAAAGAGAGAGATGTGGCTCTAAGTTTTGTTGGTTTTCTTGGTTAAGGGTTTCTAGGGTAAATCTCAGTGTACTATGTGTGCCATTGTTTTAATCTCTATTTTTCTTTAGAATCTTTGTGCATTGTTTCACTTGACAAGTTTTAAACTTACATGTGGTATCAAAGCTAAATTATTAGCTTCAAGAGGACTCCTTTGTTTTCTAAGGGTTCAACTTGTTTGATAGAGCAAGTTTATCTTGGGTCTATGATAAACCTGGGTCCAATGGGATGATTTTTAGTGGTTATTCATGTGCTGAAAAAGAATGGTGAGTAATTAAAGAATCAATATTGAGAATTAACTTAACGATTAGATATTTGAGTTATGGAAGCTCAAAACATAAGATCTTCTAGTAAATTAAGAATAGTGGGTTGTTGTGGATATACATACACAACCTATTGCTATGGTGAAAGAAGGTTGGGAAAAGCTAAAAATAAAGGTGAGAAGTACGATTAAACTTTTCTGATCATATATTGTATTGTTGAATGTTGTTGGAGAATATAGCATCAATAATTTGTGGGATAAGTTAGGGAGTTTGTATCAGTCAAAGTTCCTAGTAAACAAGTAGTTTCTTTGAAAGAAGTTGTATCATCTTAAGATGGATGACAATGATTCAGTAATGGATAATATGAATGTCTCTAATTTTATGGTAAGTCAAATTGTCACTATTGATATTAAGATGGAGTAAGAGGATAAGTGTATTACATTATTATGTTCCTTGGAAGATTCTTGGGACAATATGATTGTAGAGATTGGTAGTGTTACTCATACCACATTGAAGTTTGAGGGTATAGTGACATCTTTGTTATCAAAGGAAACAAGTCCAAAAACCAAATATAGTTATTGCATGAATTCCTTGTTTGTGAGGGGTCATCCCCAAGATAGAAATGAAAGTAAGTCTTTAGGGGGGGGATCTAAATATCTAGGAATGTATTTGAGGAAATGTTGGAAATGTGGTAAACATGGGAATTATAAGAAGGATTATAGATCTAAAAATGCCGATAAGGTGAAGGGATCTAATGATTCCCATTCCAGAGAGGTGGAGACATCTACAAAAGGAGGGGATGTGTACATGGCCTCCATAGGTACCCATTTAGATTGTGATGTATGGCTAATTGAATCAGGTGCCTCTTTTCATATGACTCCTCACAAGGAGTGGTCTTGTGAATATGAAAATTATAATGGAGGTGATGTTTTCTTAGGATATGAATTAACGACTAAATCATAGGACATGGAAGAGTTAAGTTGTTTCTCAAGGATGGGAGGATTATAACTCTACCCGAGGTTTCACACATTCTAGAGCTAGCTAGAAACTTGATATCCATTAATAAGATGGGTGATGTCAGTGTATAGACTATTTTTGTAATAGAAACATGCAAAATGATATGAGGATCAATGGTATTAATGAGTGGAGTCCATAATAGAAGTCATTACAATCTATTCATAAGTGTTATCACCATTGTGTTCAACTGTTCTATTATTCTCGATGGTGGAAATAAATAAGACATAACCTCTACCATCTATTATCACTGTAGGAAACTCCTCTAGGTTGTAGCTCGAGGATGCCTGGTAACTTAAATGTTTTTAATGGTTTTTCTAAATGGATCAAGTCATATGAGCTAAAGGACCTCACACACTCAAGACATGCATAAAACTCAATCAAAATATAAGGCTTCTAACCACCAATGTTAAGAGGGTTGATAATAAGGTGAATAAATGGAGAACTTACTATGCTGGCAGATTCATATATAAAGCAATCACATATGAATGGCTAATCATAACAAGGAAAAA
>LPNX011229968.1:380719-460273 GCA_001517045.1 Pseudotsuga menziesii
AGCTATATGGAATTAGATGAAAAGAATAAACCTGAATCATACATTCAAGCACAAGTACAGAACATAAAAGATATGGAACCTTAACATATAATGGCAAAATAGCTTATATTAAATGATGAATAACATGAGAAGCTTGATAACAATAAGGGTCTAAAAGTATCCAAAGTTGAACCATCACTTCAACATAAGTCTTAGGATTTATAGCCTTTACAAATTTATTTCAGATCCTGAAAAGTTGGATTTGATTTACTAAAAATAGATAAAATAACTGTTTTTGCAAAATTAGGTCAAAAAACCCTAATTTAAGTGCTAGTCTATCTAACTCTAATACTTGTTCACTCCTTGAACTCTTTGATAACTGTAGTGATTACTGAAGTAGAGCTATGACCTGTTATCTGACATATAATTTACAGTTTGTCAAAAGTAGGTACGGCTTGTGACCCTTTTCACCTTGATGGCACCCTCAAAACTGGAACAGATTCCCTCCACTGGTGCCTTTAATCAATTTTCAGCTTCATAATTCACCCCTAAGGTGTTTGTATCCACCAAAACTAGTTTTGTGTGTAAACATATCATTCTGCACCCTTTTGTGCTTTCAATGGTTAAGGAAACAGAATCCTGGGTCTATAAGCTGCCGAAAGCTCTGATTTTGGTGGCTAATGAACAATTGCTATGTTCGCCTAAGCCATTGAAAGCTCTATTTCTGCAAAATTTTAATCATCCTTTTATAGCTTTTACCTCTGTCCTTTTGGTATTTCTTCAATTTGCATAGGGTTTGATAGAGCAGCAGCATCATGAGATGTCTCAGGATCCTGAAAGCTTGTTGCTACCTCTATAAGGGTTTCCAGTGCAAAGTGAGCTTGAGAGCTAGGGTTTGAGTTTTTCTTCTACAACCTCAACAGTCTGATCATTATATAGAGCCTGGAGTTGTCCTTCATTAATCTCAGATTTATTTTTTGCAGAAGGGTATACATCCCTCTCATTTCTAGAAGAGAGTCATGCAATTCAATACTTCTTTTGGTTAATCTTGCATTAGTTCTTTTGATTCCTCTCTCTAGGACCTCTAGTTCATATACTTGCCTTAATAGATGGTTGATTCTCTAGGACCTAGGTTTACTTTGAACTCTTCAACATCTGCAGCAAATTTTCATGGACTGACAGATGAGGTCAAAAATGCCACCTGGAGGATTGACAGGTCATCTTTTGCCCTAAAAATTTGGCCAAACTGCTGAAAACTGGGGCTCAGAGATGGGTTTTTTCCTTCAAATATGTGACACTTGTGTATAAACCGAAAGAGGTTTTTGTATATCGGTTTGTTGTGAGAAGAAATGTCTCTCAATTTTTTGAAAATCATTTTCATTTTCCTCGGATCTGTATTTCAAAAACATGTGTAAAACAGGGAAATTATGAGATCCAAAAATTAGGGCTTAGAGATGGATTCGATTCTCCCAATATGCAATACCTATAGGAAAAATGAGAGAGGTGATTGTTCTCTGACATTTTAGGAACAAAAACCTCCAATAATTTTACAAAATGATTCTCCAGTCGCTCAAAATTACCATTTTAAAATGATTCCTTTTCATAGTAAAACGCCAATTTCAGTGGCTTGAAACGCCTTGAAATTTTGCTCTTAGATGCCTAAAGTCCGTACTTGAGCAGGGTAACCGTAAAATTTGGTGGGAAACTCGAGATGGCTAGTGCAGTAATCATCCTAACTATAACTTTATGTCTTGTGGTGGTTATATTGCAGTAACGGGACAGATCGAGGGTCGTGAGGGTTTTAGGTCTTTCAACATTCATTTCAGTTTCATAATGACCACTTCTCTACCAACTCATGATTTCTTCTATAGTTTCAGTCTTTTCGGTGGTTAAGAGCTTGTCAGAGGCATTCTTCATGCTAATGGTGGTTGATATTGACGGTGGTACTAACCGTTTTCCTTTTGGGGGATTTCGGTGGTTTAGGTAGTCTTGGATCCGATTTTTTAGCTGCCAAAAGCTGGGCTTTTTGGTGGCTAATGAACTGTTGGAAAGTTCGCCTAAGCCACCGAAAGCTCCTTTTCCAAAATTTTATTAAAAACGGAGTCAATAGGATTTCGGTGGTTAACGTAGTCCTGAGTCCCAATTGTTAGCTACCGAAAGTTGGGATTTTCAGTGGATAATGAATTGTTGAAAAGTTATCCTAAGCCACCGAAAGATAAACTTTAAATTTTTTTGAAAAAACAGAACACAAGGAATTCCAATTTTGTTAAGCACCCAAACATATTTTATAATATGCCCTGAAATCTTCATCACTATGCAAAAAATAAATTGTTCGAGTTTGACCTATTGAAAACTAATTTATTTAGGAGATAACATCTGGCTCCTACTCGAGGATGGGTACCTCCCTGTGAGGTCCCAAGAACCCCAGACCAAAATTCCTTTCCTGAAAAATAAGAATTAAAGCTATCTTCTAGTGTTCCATTGGGCATGGAGTCATTTGTCCTTTATAACTAATCCCCTACAATCTTATTGTAGCCCACTTTGCTTATTCATGAAAACAACTGAAAATGACCTAGCTGCTCAGATTAAGAGCTTATTTTGATAACCTGTGGGGAAGATCCCTTAGACCCATCATCCTAATACTTAACCTACTCTATCCCTTTAGCCTTTTAAATTGAAGCCTCTCTCCATTTTGAAGGGATGAAGGACTATGGTACTCTTATGTTAGTGGAATTTCTAGGTGATCCCTATCATCCTTTGGGAGGAAGAATCTCATCCTTTGGGAGGCTTACTATCTTGATTTGGAGGCTTGGCTTGGATTGTTGGATGGAAGATTGCAACGTTAAGGCTAGGTTGTGACCTTCATTCTTCATGTAATTCTATGTATCTCCTTGGTTACAATAATACAAATCTCTTTCCATAAATGTTGTTGTATTGATGATGTTTAGAGATCTCTTGCTTAATTTTTACCTTAGATCAATTCATGTTTAGATACGCATGTACTGTTTGCTTGTTTCCACTTGCTATACAGGGTTGTGCAAATCAATATCAGAAGGCTCTAGAGCTTGGATCAACAAAGAGAGAAGAGGATTTATATACATCAGGTAAGTGATCTATCTGTTAACTTGCATTTCTTTTTGATCCAGGAAAGTAGGTTGTATTATGTACTTATTTTTTCTATATCCACTTGGACTAGGGAGATCTGGCTTGAGTCCACTCGAGTAGATTTATCCACTATTTTTTTTTAACCGGTCGATAGAGTAAAGTTGAGGTTAAAACTGGATCAACCACTATTTCAGATAGAAGATATGATCGATAGAGTTGTGAGGGTGATCGACACACTATATTTATGGGATGATAGTGGACAAGAGATTGAGACTTATTTATGGCAGGGAAAATTTATTTTTTGGTATTCATGATCCTGCTTAATAAGGGAGGTGATGCAAATGAGATGACCGGTCTACATTTCCTAGAGTTCACTCATGAGATGCTTGCGTAACAGATTCAACCTTTGAGGTGTTTATGTAGATTATGATTATTGGGATATTCAGGGGTAAACAAAGGGAGTTTTGTGTTATCACTTGGTAGACAAGTGGGATGAGCATGGAGTATTCCACACCTTACAAGACAACATGAGACCCTGATGGCTTTACCATTTATGGGCAACAATGGGAGAGCATGTGGTCACATTACATCACAGGTTTATTGAGGATGTAGACACATCATGATAGTTGGATGGTTATGATCAGAGTGACATAGTCTCAACAATGTGGACTCTTCTTGATATTAGCTTGGGACCTCGTGATTATGGTATTGGATAGTACAATAGTTGACATGGAGGTGAGATTCAACTTTTTCTCTGATGATATTGGGATCCTAGTAGAGAAGTTTCTCTAGGGGTTGATTGTGTTGCTATAGTATTAGGGTGCTTTACATCTTGGCATCATTTAGGACGACTTCTATGGAGGATACTTCATCCCTTCCCGATAGGTTTGGAACCCTGGTACCACTTTCCACTGGGATTAGTACACTCGATGGATTGATAGGATGTGGTATCATTACTTGAGAACACATAATATCTAGGAAAGGAGGATTGTGATGTTTCCTTCTGCATTATGTTGCCTATAGGACCACTGAGTAGCATATTGAACTCCCATAGGCTAAAATCATCTTATTTGGTGATTATTTTGGTGGTCTACCAACTTAAATGGTTTTGTGGTTTTGAGTGACCCATGGTATTTGGGAAAAGAAGAAAATAAAAAGGGAAGAACTCATCCATATTGGGCATGCTTATTGATTTTGGACATTGTCTCTTGAGATTGTAGTGGTTAGTCCGGAGTTTTTGTTTAGGGTTGGAAAATTGAATCCAACCATTGGGGTTTAGTCTAAATGGTGAAATATCCACCCTAGCTAAATAAGGAGAAGGACCCATCCAGGGTCCTTATTTGAGATTCACTTTTTGGATTTACCATAATCTTGGAGAGGGTTTGGCGACCGGATTGGAGAGATTGTTGCCGCACATATTAGAATTTGTATTCTAGTTTCATTGTGTTAGTAATCTTGGTGTGGTTTAGCTGCGATAACAACTAGTAGATTATATTGTTGTATCCATCTGTTTCATAATAAAAAGCCAATATTGCCTCTCTTATTTTGTGTATGTGTTGAGGCCCGGAAATTCGCAGGCAACAACAGTAAGGGATTCTCCCCAATCAACGTTCCCAACTAGCTCGTTGACTATTTGGTATAGGGAATCCGTCCGGTTTGCGGTCCAGCTATCGTAGGTCAAGTACAAAACAAAGGCTTTACCGATTACAGACTGGTCCACCGAGTTTTTGTATTATCGACTTAACTTATGAAATGCAAGTGCCTAATTAACCATGCAGGGTGATAAGATGCAAGGAGCAGTCACAATGTGATGCGCAGTTTCTTACCTCTCGTCTTAGACTCATTAACATCTAAATCACATACAACAAGAAAGCAAAATAACTACCTAAACTATCCCTAGGGAGCAGGATTATCATTCATTAGTGAGTAATACATTTTTGTACCTGCATAATGAAGAGTTACAGATAGCTGATACTTCTTTCAAAACACATGAACAATTTGCAGATTTTTGAACAACCAGTTAGCCAATTGTTTTATGAACACCATTCATTACTCACAGTGGAAAACATCCCAAAAAGATATTGAAGAAAATTTAACAAGAACATAGGTTCAAGAAGTTAAATACTCTCACAGTTAATGAAACACAGCTGAAAACAAAATAGTTCCCCTTCAACATTGTTCATTTAGTCACATGAATACATTCCACATTTCTCTTTCTCCAGTAGGCAAAAGTTGCAGTCTCTGATTGCAAAACGAAGTAGTTCCTCTTACAAGCAAATGATTTACAAGTTTTTTCTAGGGAAAAATCCCCCCTAACTTCTAACTTTCCAGTATTTAAACAAAACAGTCAATCGTTTGGGTTTCCCCCCCAACGCATGACCTTTCCGTCTCCTCAGCATTTTGTATCCCTCTCTTCATTTTCCTTCGCATGTTCATTATTAATTGAGTAACCGCTGGACCTTTCAGATCTGCGTTTTGTTGCTTTCAACTTTGTGTCTTCTTTTGCTTTGTCTTCCTTTCGACATTGCTGGTTCCGATTTGATCAAGCCATGCCTTGACACCTGGTCGCCCCAATAGTCCATTGAATTATATCTGCAACCAATTACCGTGTATCATTCGTTGGAAGGGAATTTTAAATATTAAAATTAGACACATGAAACGGCCAATCCACAAGAAAACGGCCAGGTGCATCACGTGGGCGGGAAAAATTTAGATCGGAAGTTGGCCAGGTTCATACATCGGGAGCCAAAAGGCTTTCCTAGCCGCAACAACGGAAAAGACATGGGTGGGAGAGGCTTCACCGGGAGTCGGACGGCTTTACACTTCGGGAGCTAAATGACTTTGAGAGCCACAACGGTAGAAGGGAAGGGCTCAAGGAACAATAAAATTTAATCGGAGGTCGGACGGCTTTCATATTTCGGATGCTAAAGGACTTTCTCAGCTGCAACAGCGGAAGAGAGAAGGCTGAAGACACGCGACGCGGGCGGGAAAACTTTAGGTCGGAAGTCGGCTAGGTTTGGACATCAGAAGACAAATGGCTTCCCCATCCGCAATGGCAGAAGAGAAACAGCTTCGGGTTCGAGGCTAAACAAGCAAACGTACGTCAGCAAGCGGATCACTTTATGCTTCAAATGGCTAATCAGTTTGGGAGCCGCAATGGTGGACGAAAAAAGGCTATCATCAGCCGATTTAACATAGTAAGAGATAAAATAAAAGATGACTTAAGTGTTTCAGATATCTTTTCAACTCAACATCGGATAGAAAACCTGTCATACCTCCGCAACGACGACCCACAGCAAAGAACAACTGGTTCGATCAACAAGCAAAAACAGACTACGATTCACCATAAATTCCAAACGCGATCAAAATTCGAACCTTGGGCAAGCGTTAAGCTTTTACAATCATCTAAGATTACAATACGACCAACAACTCAAAAGGATCCAATGATTAAAACGATGCAAAATCATGAGGAGGGGCCCAAAATTTAAGAAATTTGGGCAGAATTGTTGCAGCTGCAACAATTGGCGATTACCTGGTGAACCTAGATCTCTAGGCAATTAATATTTGAGTGACAGACTGTTTAACAGCAAATGCATCTATTGAATTCTTCTAGCTATCCGGATTTCTCAAATGACAGGAGTGTGTACCCTTAATCATTGATGATAGTCCCATTTGGGAGAGTGGAAACCAAGATTTTCAAGTACAGATAACTCTGTTGAGGCCAGAGGATGAGTTTCATTATTACTTCTGCCTTCAAGTAGATGATAGCTTAGACACCACAGAATTGTAGCACATGGTAAACAAAAATATTCGTTTGTTCCTCATTCCCATGCCATTTTAGCACTTTTTTGTGCTTTTGGACTTTTGTCCCTTTTCATATGAGTCCTCCTGCATGCCTTTCTTACTGAATTTTAATTCAGGATCCTCTATCCCATAGTGTCCTTTTGTGTGAGTGGTGTATTTCAAGCTTCAGCTCACGGACGAAGAGGATCTTTTGACAATCTGGTACTGATGATTTAGCATCTGCTCTGATGTATGATGCTTTTATAGGAGTTTTTATTCTTATTTGTCTTTTGGCATTCGTTTCTTGGCATGGGATCATTTATATTTAATATATTGTTCACCTTTCTCCTTTCCATGGGTCCTCTGCCATCGCTCCTTAGAACATTTTAAGTGTGACGTGGATGGATCCCCAACATAGTATTCCAGACTCTTTGAATCTGGTTTATTTCACAGGGATTAAGCAGGACTTCAATGCACACAGAATTATTCGAGAAAACGACTAAACTGGAAGAAATTATTTTAGCAACACATAGTCTGAGACTCAAAAAATGTCTATCATTCCCAAACATCCTGATGTCCTCCATGCGACCGCGGGTTCATTCCATTTATTGAAATCAATTAAACTTAAACTAAAACAAACTGAAAAACATGACTCAAAAGACAGCTAAATAGATTATTTATATACAAGACAGAAGAACTCAAAGAAACTCATGAAAAATAAGGCTTGAGAACCAAACCATTCACTGGAAAGTTCTCTTCCCACCCCTGCAGATCCTGCAGCTTGTAAGTAGAAGGGCCAAGGTTTGCTGCAATCTGAAAAGGGCCTATCCACAACTGCTGAAATTTAGTGTGCTTTCCTTTCTCATCATGGGGGTGATCCCATTTGAGGACTAAGTCTCCTACTTCAAAGTCTTTTGTTCCAGATTTATGTTTGTCGAACCATCTCTTAACTAACTCTTGCTGTTGCTTAAAGCGTTCTCTAGCTTTAGATCTAGCCTCTTCTGCTTTCAGGAGATTATATATTCTTATTTGCAAAACTTCATCATCCGACCCCCTAGACTCTTGAGATAGTATGGAAGATGGTAGCATGATATTGGGAGGAAGGATGGCTTCTTTACCATAGACAAGGGTATATGGAGACACTCCAATCCCAGACTTGGGGGTGACTCTATCGACCCAAAGGGCATTTGGTAATGCTGAGTTCCAACTCCTCTGGTTTTCTACCATAGTCTTCTTTAAAATTCTAATCATGTTTTTGTTAGAGGATTCAGCCAGGCCATTTCCTCGTGGATAATAATTAGCAGAATAATGCAATTTTATCCCTTTATCATGAGCAAATGCAGTCAATTTAATTGATAAAAAGTATTTAGCATTATCAAAGACTAACGAAACTGGAACTCCAAACCTGGTCATGATATGATCTTGTACGAAGCTGATGACTTCGTCTTCATTTATCTTGTGCAGTGGGATTGCTTCGACCCAGCGAGTGAAATAATCAATAGCGGTCAGAATGTACTTGTGCTGTAGAGAGGAATTTGGCTTTATTTCCCCAATAATATCCAGTCCCCATTGATCGAATGGCTCCGTGATCATCACAGGATTTAGAGGTGTTGCTGCTTTAGGCTGTCTCCCACTACACCTTTGGAAAATATCACACTTCCTGACATGTGCATGTGCGTCTTTGAAGAGCGTAGGCCAGTAGTAAGCGGCCCTGAGGATTTTGTGGGCCATCGTATCTCCTGAATAATGTCCCCCAGCAGGACCGTCATGCAATTCTGATATTAGTTTCTTCGCATCTTCCTTTTCTAAACATCTGAGAAGAACCCTGTCATAATTCTTCCTGAATAATACTCCTTCAACAAGTTGATAGGAGGCTGATTTAAGACGCAGCGCTCTTCTTTGCTTGGAATTCCAATGTTCTGGCAACAACCCTACCTGCAGGTAATGCACAAGGTCTCTATACCAAGACTCGGGAGCTGTAAACAAAGGGAATACTTCCATTACATGTAATTCGACTTCATCTTCCCAGGCGTGTTCTTCATTTTTTTCATCTTCGGTCATTTGTTTGCACAACCCTTGTCCTTTAACTATCGATGCTGGCTTGAATTCAAGGTCGTACTCTTGAAGAGCTGTTACCCAGTTACATCTTCTTTCTACTAACTCTTTCTGTATAAGAAGAGACCTTACATCTGGGTAGGGGATGATCACCTTGGTTCTATTTTTTAAAATATAAGGCCTAAATAGTTTTACTACTTTGAATACAACATAATCTTGTTTATCAACAACTGGATAGTTTAATTCGGCTCCCTGTAGACTAGTACTCATAAAGGATATTGGGAATTCATCCCCCCCATCATCCTTTTGGGTGAGCACCGCTGCCAGTGAATCATCGGATGCAAAGGTATACAAGATAAAATCTTTGTCGAAATTTGGGCTTTTCAGGGATGGTGCGTGTGCAACAACAGTTTTGATTTTGCTGAATGCGCTCTTCTCAACTTCAGTCCACTTGAATAGTGCATTTTGCTTTATCATCTGCTGTAGTGGTTTGACAATCTGAGCAAAAATCAGGCACGAATCTTCGCACAAAGTTTATCGTTCCCATAAATGATTGCATCCCCTTTTTATTATGGGGCAAGGGGATTTGTTCAATAGCCTTGATTCTTTCTGGATCTATAGAGATTCCTTTCTTTGAAACTATGTGACCTAGAAACTTGCCCTCCGTGACAACGAACACACACTTCTTAGGATTGAGTGAGATGCCGTATTTCCGACAGTGTTCAAAAATTTGCCTTAAGTGAAACGAGTGCTCTTCTCTTTTCTTCGAGAATATTGTAATATCGTCAAGGTATACTACAATACTTCGACCAATCAATCCGCAGAAAGCTATGTCCATAGCTCTTTGAAATGTTGCTCCAACATTTATCAGCCCAAAGGGCATTCTCCTGTAGGCAAAGGTTCCCTATTTTTTCCTAAACATTGTCTTTAATCTATCTTCTTCAGCTACTAACACTTGATTGTAGCCAGAGAAACCATCTAATAATGAAAACAGTTCAGAACCAGAGACCATTTGTAGCAATTGCTCCATGGGTGGCACAGGGTAGTTATCTTTATCAGAAGTCCGATTTAGATTTCTGAAATCCACGCAGAGTCTGATTTCTCCAGACTTTTTTCTTACTGGTACCAAATTTGACACCCACTCAGAGTGCCTAACTTTGAAAATGATTCTAGCATCCAATAATTTCTTCACTTCACTTTGAATCAGCGGTTCCAACTTTGGATGCATTTTTCTCAACGGTTGCTGATATGGCTTGACGCCTGCTTTAATGGAGATGACATGTTTGATGATGCTAGTATCGTATGTTTTCAAGTCTTCGTACGTCCATGTAAAAACATCTTTATATTGTTTAAACAAACTAACGAACTTGTCTCTTTCCGTTGGTGAACAACATTTTTCGAGATTCACAAATTTAGGATTCGTTTCAGTCCCTAAATTAATCAGCTCAAACTGCAAAGATGAGCTGCGGGTCTTTACGTTGGCTGGTCTTCTAAATATTTCATTTAAATCAAACATTTTTTCTAACGTTCTGACTCCTTTAGGAATGAAATTATCGTACTTCATCTCAGCCTGATGCTCTTCATCGTCTATGATCGCTCCTTTAAATACCTCGCCATTTGTTAAACATTCTATGATCTGCTGGTCATCATCAAACACTTGTAGGTTCATAATCATATCACGTACAGAGGGCCTGAAAAGTAATTCAATAGAGCATCAATTATTAGTGGGTACCAATCTAGCGGCTGATGTGGCCAATAGGTCAGCTGCTGCATTTTTAAGCCTTGGAATTGAAATAATATTGAATGCATTAAAACATTTAAGCAAATCCCATACCTCATTCTAGTAAGCTTTCAAGTGAGGAGAAACACAATGTATTTGATTCCGGATTTGTTTTACAATCATTTCAGAATCTCCAAAAACTTTTAGATTACTTACCTTTAATTCAATCGCTTTCTTTAGTCCCTGCACCAGCGCTTCGTATTCAGCAGTATTATTAGTACACTCAAACTCTAATCTACATGAAAGGAAATGTTTATTCTTCTGGGGATCGATCAGGACACAGCTAGCCCCTGACCCCTCTAATGTCTTTAAGCCATCAAAAAAAAAATCCAAAAATCACTAACTACTGAAGGTGAATCTATTCCTACTGCTAAGCTTACTATATTACAGTCAATCTCATTAGCCTGTGAGAATTGAAGGAGATCAGGCTAGGTGTCAGATGTGTTGCTGGCTTCTTCTGCTTGATAATTCCCTGGTTCCAACTCAATAAAATAGTTTCCCAGTACCGAATCCACTGGTACATTCTTCTCCTCCAGTTGAGTAACATTGTACTTCATGTGAGGTTCTCTTAGAATCTTAATCTGGTTTGGACTCCCTTTGTATGGCAACCACAAATGGGACCAATCTGAGGCGAAATATCCATTTAACTTGGCCAACCAATATTTGCTCAGGACCAAACCGTAAGCGTTTGGTATATCAGCCACCACGATGTTAATAACTTGGAAAACTTTGTCATTAGATGCCAAACGGACTAGGACATCTTCCAGCTCACCAATCACCTTTACATCCGTTCTGTCCAATTGCACCACCCTCCACGTGGATGGCTTAGGCTACCCATTGATATTTTTACAGACTGATATGGGCATAACATTAACTGACGCCCCTGATTCTACCAAGGAATTATGTACATTATAATTGAAAATTTCAAACGTGAGGAGGAAAGGTGGCTACTTGCTTTTAGACTTACCTCCAACGCTTGTTTCTCCAATTTCTTCTTCTTCCTGAGGTTGATTGTTAGTGGGCAGCTTATCATCTGATGCTCCAAGTGCTTTCAACAGTCTTTCCTTTTGTTGCAACACTTTGCACATTTCGAATAGTGGCACGTTTGCTTTTTCCTTTTTTAAATCCTCCACGATGTCATAATCCATCGACTGCTCAATGGGACAGGGTTTATCAACATTTTCTTCACTTGGCTTGGCCTGCGCATCATTCTGCCTAGGATTTTGGCTGGTGATAGTGAACTCTGGAATTTTATCAGCCAAAGATTTGTTTTGAAATTTCTTCTTAACATTTCTCTGCAGCCTCTTAATCTTTGGGAGTATAAGACTATCTTCCTTAACCGTCCCTTGGCTCCTTGTGGCCACGTTGGTTTCCATAACATCCTTGTATCCCTGAGTCTTTTCCTCTTCAGCATCAAATAATGAGACAGAATTCCATAAAGCCATGGTTTCCTCTTCCTGTTCTTTAGTGGAAGTAGAAACATAATTTTCTTTTCTTTCTTCATCTCCCTCTTCTGTTAATCTAGAATCTAACAGTTGATTCATGACCAGCATCATCGAGTTTATCCATTGAGGACAATTTTTTTCAGAGTGTGGTTGTTGGTGGAAAGTGCAAAAATTGTCCAAGCCTACCTCTGTTAAATTCATAGATGCAGTATTGTGAGGAGGAGGTTGAGACTGGTGGTTATCCTCTCTTTTCTTATAATATGGCTTATAAAACTTTTGTGCTTCCTTTTCTTTCTCCATATCTATGATTTTGTTGGATAGCTTCTGCATCATTTTGGCCATATTTTCCAAATCTGGTGACTTTTCTTCCTTAGGTTTAGTAAACAATAAGGATTTTCTCCCTGCACATTTTTCTCCTGATTGTTCTGGATAGTCTTTAATACTCTCTCTTTCAGCTTCCACTACTTCAGCCTCTTCATAGGTTTTCGTCAAAGTAGGCTTGGCCCTATCTTTGGCGAACATGGCCAGATCAGGGCCTAAAGCTGAAGTATAATATTCAATCATAACTTTATCTGAAGGTTTATCCGTTTCAGAAAAATTCTTGAGATAGGCTGCAAACCTTTGTGTGAAACTGTGCACTTTTTCTTTTCTTTCTTTCTTTAGCGCTCACAGCCCTTTCATGAGAGCTGCATGAGTTTTCTGAGTTGCATACTTACTTCTGAAGATTATTTCGAAGGTATCCCAATCAGGGATAGAGTTAGTAGGCAATCCAAAGTACCATGACGCTGCAGCTCCTTTAAGGGTATGCAGGAACATTCTGCATACTACATCTTCATATTCCCCGACCCTTAATCCTTCAATTGCCAAGTAAAAACTTTGTAGATGATCATCTACTAGTATTTTCTCATTTGGGTCAAACTTGGGCAACATCTTGTCAAAGGCTTGAGGTAGGTCATGTAACGGAGGTGTAAGGTTTAACGGTGATCTGGCTCTCCATGCAGGTGGTGGATTTGGCGGGTTAGGTGGTTGGTTTGCGTTTACGCCAGCCATGATTCTGGGTGGAGAATGAGGAGGTGAACCCACTGGAGTATGAGCAGGAGAACTGTGAGGGGTTTCTGGGCCTTCTTGATTCAAAGGTAGTACAACTTTCTATGATGTTGTTTCTACAAGTTCTTCCCAGTCTCCAACCAACACTAAATCTTCGGCTACAGGACGATCTTTCCTTTTATACTCTCTTCTGGGCAATTCAGGGATGATTGGTAATCCTCCAATATTCTTTACATATGCCCTGGTGTGTCTTCTCAGATGATCAACAATTTCGTTACCAACAGAATATAGATGTTCTCTTTCTTCCAGAATTGGATTATGAAACCCACTACTTTTAGAACTGTTACCGGTGGAATATTCTCAGGAAAACGGGTTTCCTTGGCCAGCCATACACTAGCGGCCCTCCTTCTAGTGCCAAAATTGTTGAGGCCCAAAAATTCGTAGGCAACAATAGTAAGGGATTCTCCCAATCAACGTTCCCAACTAGCCCATTGACTATTTGGTATAGGGAATCCGTTCGGTTTGCGGTCCGGCTATCGTAGGTCAAGTACAAAATAAAGGCTTTACCGGTTACAGCCCGGTCCACCGAGTTTTTGTATTATTGACTTAAATTATGAAATGCAAGTGCCTAATTAACCATGCAGGGTGATAAGATGCAAGGAGCAGTCACAATGTGATGCGCAGGTTCTTACCTCTCGTCTTAGACTCATTAACATCTAAATCACATACAACAAAAAAACAAACTAACTACCTAAACTATCCCTAGGGAGCAGGATTATCATTCATTAGTGAGTAATACATTTTTGTACCTGCATAATGAAGAGTTACGGATAACTGATACTTCTTTCAAAACACATGAACAATTTACAGATTTTTGAACAACCAGTTAGCCAATTGTTTTATGAACACCATTCATTACTCGCAGTGGAAAACATCCCCAAAAGATACTGAAGAACATTTAACAAGAACATAGGTTCAAGAAGTTAAATACTCTCACAGTTAATGAAACACAGCTGAAAACGAAATAGTTCCCCTTCAACATTATTCATTTAGTCACATGAATACATTCCACATTTCTTTTCTCCAGCAGGCAAAAGTTGCAGTCTCTGATTGCAAAACGAAGTAGTTCCTCTTACAAGCAAATGATTTACAAGTTTTTTCGAGGGAAAAAGCCCCCCTAACTTCTAACTTTCCAGTATTTAAACAAAACAGTCAATCGTTTGGGTTTCCCCCCCAACGCATGACCTTTCAGTCTCCTCAACGTTTCGTATCCCTCTCTTCATTTTCCTTCTCCTATTCATGATTAATTGAGTAACCGCTGGACCTTTCAGATCTGCATTTTGTTGCTTTCGACTTTGTGTCTTATTTTGCTTTGTCTTCCTTTCGACATTGCCGGTTTCGATTTGATCAAGCCATGCCTTGACACCTGGTCGCCCCAATAGTCCATTGAATTATATCTGCAACCAATTATCGTGTATCATTCATTGGAAGGGCGTTTTAAATATTAAAATTAGACACATGAAACGGCCAATCCACAAGAAAACGGCCAGGTGCATCACGTGGGCGGGAAAACTTTAGATCGGAAGTCGACCAGGTTCAGACATCGAGAGCCAAAAAGCTTTCCTAGCCGCAACAGCGGAAAAGACATGGGCAGGAGAGGCTTAACCGGGAGTCGGACGGATTTACACTTTGGGAGCTAAATGAATTTGAGAGCCGCAATGACAAAAGGGAAGGGCTCAAGGAACAATAAACTTTAATCGGAGGTCAGACGACTTTCATATTTCGGATGCTAAAGGACTTTCTCAGCCGCAACGGCGGAAGAGAGAAGGCTGAAGACACGCGATGTGGGCGGGAAAAATTTCGATCGGAAGTCAGCCAGGTTTGGACATCGGAAGACAAATGGATTCCCCATCCGCAATGGCGGAAGAGAAACAACTTCGGGTCCAAGGCTAAACAGGAAAACGTACGTCGGCAAGCGGATCGCTTTATGCTTCGGATGGCTAATCAGTTTGGGTGCCGCAATGGCGGACGGAAAAAGGCTATCATCAACCTATTTAACATAGTAAGAGATCAAATAAAAAATGACTTAAGTGTTTCAGACAGCTTTTCAACTCAACATCGGACAGAAAACCTGTCATACCTCCGCAACGGCGACCCACAGTAAAGAACAACTGGTTTGATCAACAAGCAAAAACAATCTGCGATTCACCATAAATTCCAAACGCGATCAAAATTCAAACCTTGGGCGAGTGTTAAGCTTTTACAATCATCTAATATTACAATATGACCAACAACTCAAAAGGATCCAACGATTAAAACGATGCAAAATCATGAGGAGGGGCCCAAAATTTAAGAAATTTGGGGAGAATTGTTGCAGCTGCAACAGTATGCTTGCATATTGTTTTTATGGGAATGCAAATGTTTGATAAAAAATATAAATCAATGTAATTCAAACTGTTTATAGAATTACACAAATGAAAATCTATGTTCATTCAGATCAGGGACATCACATATTGGAAAACAAGTCTACAAGAAGCACTTGAGAAAACCAACTTATGAAAAAGAGATGATTTCTATACTACATGCTATGGATATTTCAAATCCATACCTACTTGGGTAATGTTTCCATATCAAAATTTATCAGCACAACCTAAAATACTTTCTAGAACAAAGAACTTCCTCCCTTGAGCAACAAAAATGGTCACAAAAATGTTGCAATATGACTATAACATAATTCAATGGAATAACAAGGATAATCTGGTAACATATTCTCTCTCTTGATAGTTTGAAGAAGATTTTTCTCTCTTTTCTCTCTCCTTCATCATCCCAAACTGGTTGGATGATCTTTGTAAAGAATGCTTGATAGATCCTAATATTTCTACAATGATCCAACAACTTCCATAAGAATCACATGTATATCCAAACTACACTTGACACAATGATGAGTTTTATATAAAGGATGTCTATATTTCCACAAGATGTCAACTTTGAAATTATGGGTGTTATACGAGATAGATTCACCCCCCACAGCCAATCATTCATGATTTCATAAAACATACGAAATGATTAAACAATCATTTTCAAGTAAGGCATGAAGAAAGACATCGACACATTTGTGGTAGAATGTGATACTTGTCAAAGACAAAAAGGTGAGACAATGAACCCTCTAGGTGAACTTCAACCACTTCTAATTCCAACTATAGTTTGGATTGATAGTTCTATGGATTTCATTGTGGGGTTTCCAAGATATGGAAATGAGTGTACAATCATGGTTGTGGTTGGTCAACTTTCCAAATATGCACATTTTTTTTCTCGACAAAAACCTATTAATGCCTCTATGTTAGCTCAATTATCTGTGGATATCTTCAAACTCCATGGTATGCCATAGTCTATTCTCATGGACTATGACCCTACCTTCACTAGCAATTTCTGTCAATAATTGTTTTGGCTCATAGTAACTCAACTGAATATTAGTATCGCCTATCACCCCCAAATTGATGGTCAAACTGAATTTGTTAATAAGTTCTTCAAAGCATATTTATAGTGTTCAAATCCAGAGTGATAATCCCGATACAATGAATGACTAGCTTTAACAAAATAGTGATATAATACAATTTATCATACTACCACTCTAATGAGTCCCTGTGAAGCTATATATGGCAAAAATCCTACCTCAATACTACTCCATTTACCAAGCATCTCTAAGCTATAAGAGACCAAAAAACAACTCGAGAAAACATTTTTCGCATGCTCAAGGATCATCTGGTAATGGATTAGACTAGGATTAAGAAATAGGTTGATCAACATAATTTAGAACGCAATTTTTTGTAAGGGGATCATGCATTCGCCTTCCTACTACCCTATAAGAATACCTGACTCAAGGAAAACCATCACTAGAATATTTAACCCAAGTTTTATTGGCCCTATAGTACCCTTAAACATGTGGGAAAATGGCTTACAATTTGGATCTACCTAGCTACTCCAAGATTTATTGCATCTTTCATGTCTCCTTCTTGAAGAACTTGGTCAACCATCACTACATATTCAAATTATTCTTATATAATTGGTTGAATAAGTTTCCATTTGGTTGTAGCTCAAGGCCCCATCAAAAAATAAAATGTCGTATTTTCCATCGCATTATCCAAGAGGTATCGATCCATTGGAAAAATACTCAACCCAAGGATGTTACATGGGAGCCAACATTGATACTTCACCAATTTCCACATCTCCAACCTTGAGGACAATTAAATTTTTTAAAGGGGAGGGAATATTAGGGTCCTACCCTAACCCCCTTAAATATATAGGTTGTTATGTTAATGTTTGAGAAAATATGAAGAGCTTTGAACTTTAAAAGTTTAATTACAGAATTACTAAACACTAATCAATGGAAAATTCAATCACACAAATAATTCATCCACAACACAAGATATACCCTAGGAAAATCCTCAAAATAATAAGGATGAAAAACCCAACAATTCTCTAGAGTATAATTATGATAGATATGAGAGAATGTCTTTTACACAATTGTAGATCGTCTTTCGGCACCCCTGGTTCTAGAGACAAGAGAACTATGATGCAATAGAGAACATAAATCAACTATATGAACTTTCCACATGCCCAACACATTGATAAGAAGTCAAAATCACTACCATGCATACAATAGCGAATGGTTTCATGAGAATTGTACACTACTTACACCAAAAGTGCGAATTTCTTTCATTAAGCATTAATTCGATAAATTGGATTCTTCATCATGCATAACGTATGCACCATGCATTTCATCTTTGACATTAACTAACAGTTAATTGATTCTAGAGTGAACTCAACATCTAAATGGATGTATGATCACTTAGTTAACAAGATAACATAAGTGTAATTGTGTTTTAACTCAAGCATTGTCATGCAAAAAATATATTAACTGAAGTTTCATCTTTTGATTAACTTAAGTGTTGTCTTTTAGTTTAACATAAGTATAACAATTTAGTTAACTAGTCCATATTTATTAACACTTAGTTAACTATTATTAATTGAATCATGCTGATTGATTTACTTCGGTGTGATCACTGTGAGTTTTTTAATTAACTAAAGCACACAATGAGTGTTATATTTTTAAGAGTTTTATGCACAACAAGAAGAGGATCACTGAAATAATGACTAGCACAACAAGACAAAGAAGACAAAAATATTTATCCTGGGAAACCCTCATGGAAAACCCTCAAAATATCGAGGATGAAAAACCCAAAAAATCTTTAGAGTATAGTTATGATAGGTTGGAGAGAATGTCTTTTACACAATTTCATTTTGTCTTTAGACACCCCTAGTGCTAGATACAAGAGAACACCGATGCAATAGAGAACATAAATAAACTATATGAACTTTCCATGTGCCTAACACATTAATAACACGTCAAAATAACTTCCATGCATACAATAGAGAATGACCGCATGAGAATTGTCCACTACTTACACCGGTAGACTACAAATTTCCTTCATTAAGCATTAATATGGTACATTGGATTCTTCATCATGCATAACATATGCACCATGCATTTCATATTTGACATTAATTGATGTTTAAATGACTCCAGAGTGAACTCAACATCTAACCGGATGTATGATCACTTAGTTAACATGCTAACATAAGTGTCATTGTGCTTTAAATCAAGTGTCATCATGAAAACACTTTATTAAGTGAAGTGCCATCTTTTGAAACTTAAGTGTCATTTTTTAGTTTAACTAAATTATAAACACTTTAGTTAAATAATGGATATTTATTAGCACTTAGTTAACTATTATTAACCAAATCACACTGATTGATTTGCTTTGGAGTGATCACTGTGAGTTCTTTAATTAACTTAAGCACACATTGAGGCTTTAACTAAAGCTCAATAATTTGAGTTCACTTAGTCATATCATAGGGAATTCAAATTCTCTTTTTTCTCTATGCATTATCTCTTTATCTCTTTATCTTTTTTTATCTTTACTGCACGGTATATATGTGTTAACTTTAATTCTCTATCATACCAGATTATACTCAGAAGAATTGTCACATGCTATGATCATATTATATTACTCTTGGACCATGTAGTCATATGATAAAGTAATTAACTCTAGAGGTGGCTAATCTCTAAAGGAGACTTAATAGCAACCAGTGACCATGGTTAGTAACATATCACATAACATTTATGCTTCAACATGCAAAGCATTTAATCTGTATAACTAAAGGCCAACCCCATGGGTACCTATTTTAAATGGAGGTCCACATGAGAATCCTTACCTCTATAATTGGAGGTCCACCCCATAGGTACCTATTATAATTGGAGGCCCTTATGAGAATCATGACTCGATAAACACACTATTGATGTAGTTGTAACTTCGGAATGTATTCATCCGTATTTCTTATGTATTGTAACCCGATGTTTATTCCGGGATGTATTGTAATGTATTTGAGTCATGTCATAACCTGAAGTTTATTCTAGGAAGTTTCTATAATGAGAAAGTCATGTCAAGTCATTGTGGGTAACCCTCATATTGGTCAAGGGTTAAAGTCCCCACAATTGTGGGGCCCTTGGGTTATTAGAATATCCTAGTGAAGTCGACCCTAGGTGAGTCATTGTAAGTCTAGGCAATAGTCCCCACCATTGTGTTACCCTCCTATTGGTTGGAGGAGGAAAAGTCCCCACAAGTGGTGGGGCACTAGGGTTATTAGACACTCCTAGAGATGTTGACTCTAGTAAGTAATTGTTAAGTGAGGTCAACATGTTGGAGTGGGTTCCAAGTGAATGGAATAATATAAATAGAGAGTGAGAGCCTCTCTATTTATCATACTCATACACACACACTCACTCATTGGGGTTCATGAGTGAGAGAGGAGAAGCTCTCTCAGTGTGAGAGAGAGAGAATGCTGCTGTCGGGAGATCATCTTACTGTTTTTTTGGTTTTACCTTTGGTGCCGATTCTATCTCTGAGGAAGTTGTGGGTTTTTATCCTTTATGGTTTCCCTGAGGAAAATTCTTTGTGTCTCTTGTCTCTTGTGTTGTGCTTGTGTTTTATTGCTATGCATGTTATTCTCTCAGTTAAAGATCCTAAGAAGATCTTGAATGATAAAAATATAACATGGAATCAGAGCTAACCTGAGAAGAAGACATTATGCAGCTGTAGAAGCTAGGGCTTCTTAATTTTTGGGTCTCTCTCCACAATCCATCAGCAAAATTATGCTAGGCTGACTCTCCATTGAAGGGTGAATCTTTCTGTCGAAGCAGAATTCGATTCCGAGCATTTTTCAGTTTTTGGTGCGGAAAATAGGGATTTCTACAGAAGAGGTATTTTTGAGTGAGCCTAGAATATTATTGATCTCCTCATCAAAACCAAATTTTAGAGACCTGGATCAAGTTTTTTGGTTGGGTGAAACTCTGGGAATGTCAAACCCTAGTTTGACCCCGAGCTAGAAAAACCCTAAATACTAAAACTGCTAAGTTTTGGTACATTAGCTATATCCTGAGATTTCCGAAGGCTCACGAGCTGATAATTGTAGAGGATGAATATAAAATCCTTATGTATGCTGTATCCAAAAATCAGCCTCATATTCTCTATATTCTGGGAGATATGATCCCTCCACGTTAGGGTTCCAGCCTCTTCCAGAATTCATCCCTAAACAAGACACCTGGGGAGAATTGCAATATCTTGGGATACAAAGGTCCAAATGGAATTCCTGAAGCTTTTATAGAAATGGAATGGAATTTAATTTTGGTGGTGTGAATATCAGACTCAAAAGATGAACCAGTGACACATGGAAGTCCGTACAACTACGTTGTTTTGAATAGTCCTGTAACAAGTCACCTTGGTAAAAAGATCCTAAATCCAAATTGGTGAAACCAATTCTGATTAAAACTATGGTGTTGGATCAGGTACATGCGAGGTTACGTCAATGAAAAATTTTAGACACATAGGAGTAGTAATTTTGGAGATATCACAGAAACAACAACAGACATTTCTGCAGAAGAAATTGGAAAACTAGGGATTCCTGTTTCGGGAGCTTCCCTCCACTGTTTTCAGAAAAGGAGTACATTGGACAGCTCCATTTGAAGAGATATATATATCTATCCAATCAGATCTTAAAGATTCCAAGTTTTGAAAATTATGGTTTCTATGAAAAACCCTAGATCAGCCAGCTCCGAAACTAGGACGGACACCTCAAATCAGTAAGATCTAATCCTTTGCTATTTTCATTTGAGGTTCTCATTTCAAAGTGATCTATCACATCAGCTTGATGATAAGCTTGGTGAAGTTGACAACTTCCAAGTGTGGAAGTATATGATCTCTTTGAAGAAAATTAATTGGACACCTACATGAGTAGAGAGGTTCCAGTTCCAAAGGGAGATGAGGTTAGAAGCCTTACACAAGAAAAACTTGGTCAAGGCTAAGAAGATCATTGTTGATTCAATCACGGATCAACTTGTACCACAAGTGTCTTCCCTAAAGACACGGAAGATGTTTGATTCCTTGACCAAGCTATTTGAAGGGAAGAACATACATCAGAAGATGACCTTAAGAAACCAGTTGAAGAATGTGAAGATCCAGAATGTAGAGACCATGCAGTCATAAGAGTCTCTCAAATCAAGAACAACTTGAAGCGGTAAAAGAAGAAGTGAAGAATGCAGAAGTGGCGATGGCCACCTTGAATGGCCTCCTAGGATCATGGGATTCATTCATTCAAGGAATGTGCACCAAAAGGAAGTGATTAATTTCAGTAGACTCCGGGAAGAAGAAGAAGCTCGACTCATAAGAAGAGAAGAGAAGATGGGAGCAATTGAAAATCAAGCTCTCACCATCCAAAGAAGATCCCTCAAGCGATGAGGAATATGAAGAACTCAACTCTTGAATCACCTCTTATCCACCTTAGCATTTGGATAAGAAATGATGCTATCATGAATGAAGAAGACGATGAAGCTGAAGGGTCAAGAAGGAGTCTACCCACGAAACAAATAAACATAAGTATTCAATTGTCATTTCATGATATTGTTTTGTTATGCATTTGTTCATATTCAGTTGATGTATTATGCATGATAGGATGTTTGCATTAATGACAGTATACTATTAATATGCATGTGATGGGTAAGTAGCTCATGGTGCTATACAACTCTCCATTGCTACTTATCTATAATGAAACCTCTTTGCTGACATATTGGATTAGTGCACAATCTCAATGTTGTCCTGGTAGAGATGGAAGGCATCTATAAAAGTTTCTGTGAGATATGGATGAATGTTGTATTGGCTAAAGTAGTTGCATGATCATATATTTATGCATAAGAATTTTCCAGTATGAATATTCCTTATGAAATTTTTCTAACCATACAAACACATTTGACTTGTAGGAAAGATCGCATACATAATCACCTACAACCAAAGAAGGATGAGACTTGTTCTGAAGAACAAGTGACGACAGTTCAAGAAGAAGAATAATATGAAGAATGTAGCGACATCATTGATACAGAACCTTCCAGCTATGAAGAAGTTCAAGAATAATGATGTCTAGGATGCAGTATCGATATGTGAAGGGAAGTTCGTAGTTCCATCATGCAGTAGATGGAAACATCGTGGGATACAAGGCATAGACTACGAAGAGACATTTGTAGCCACTGGAAGTGAAGTCACATGACATGCCTAATCATGTGTGCAAATGAAAGAAGGCCTTGTACGAGTTCAGAAGACACCCATGGGATAACACATACATGATGAGCTTGATGAATATCTTAATTTTTGCTACAAGGTTGATAAAGGATGACAAGCTCACAGATGGATGTGAGAAGAACTTTTGAAAAATTTCAAAATATAGGATCTTGGTATCAAATGATCCTAGATGGATACTACTTGTCACTCCAGTACAGAATGTTTTAGTGCATATAGTACGAAAGACAGAGGGAGTATGATGCTCTGCTTCAGAGGGAGTGACTGCAAAAGATCCTCAGTTTCAACATGGTATGACAGGATGGATAGATTACTGATGACTCTAGTCTTTACTAAGAGTAAAGCAGATTCCAACCTTTACTTCAAGATTGAAGGTGGAAGACTAGTGATGCTCCTGTTATGTGTTGATGCACTATTTTCTAGGCATGGAGGCATGGACAAGGGAAGTATGTAGTGGAGATCCTGAATTAGGTTCAGGATGATGGACTGCATGACCACATCTATGGCATCGAACCTGAAGCTATTGAGTGATGCTTCATCAGAGTCGGTTGATGCTACGATGTATCATTAGATGATTGGATCATTGATGTACTTGATGAACACGAGACCAGACATTTGCTTTGCTATGAACACCTTGACCTAGTTCTTGACAGATCTGAGAAATGTTCACTTGATTGCTGCATAGCATATTCTGAGGTACCTGAGGGGTACATTTGATTATGGGCTCAAGTACGATGTGAATCAAAGGATTAACCTGGAAAGTTATGTTGATTCATATTGGGTTGGTAGTGCCATCGATAGGAAGAGCACTTCAGGGTGTTGCTTCAGTATGTGATCAGGTGTGATCTCTTGGTTTAGTTGGAAGCAATCTTGTGTGGCATTGAGTACAGCTGAAGCAGAGTATGTCACAGCTTGTTCAGCTAGTTGTGAGGTAGTATGGCTACGAAAGCTACTATCTGGTTTATTTGATCTCCAGATGGATGCTACTTGTATACATTGTGACAACCAGAGTTGCGTGAAGTTGTCAGAGAATCCAGTGTTCCATGATAAGTTGAAGCGCATTGAGATTAAGTATCACTATATCAGGGATATGGTGCAGAGAGGAGCGGTGAAGCTCCAATATTTTGCGACAGAGGAATAGATAGCTGATGTGTTGACGAAGCCATTTGCCAGAGTGAAGTTCGAGTACTTCAGGGAGAAACTTGGTGTTCTCCAGATTAAGGTTTCCTCCAAGGGAAAGCGATGAGTCCCATAGCCATTCTTACGAGCAGGTCAGATGTAAGGGCTGAGCCATTCTGTCATGGTGAGAGGATTCAGTTCCTTCCATGTTAGATATGAGTGCAGAGATTCATAGCCATTCTGATGAGTAGGTCAGATGTAAGGGATGAGCGATTATGTCATGGTGAGAGGATCCAATTCCTTCCATGTCAAATATGAGTGATGTCCATTCTGTTGAGTAGGACATATGTAAGGGCAACTGCCACTCTCCGGGAGAGTGGAGGCACCTGGTCCGTTACCAGGTAGCTCAGTCTGGGACTAGGGGCCTTTCTGGCAAGGGTGGAGGATTTAGTTCCTTCTAGGTCAAATGTGAGTGCAAGTAATTCTAGAAAGGGTGTAGGATTTGGATCCTAATGGGTTAGATATAAGGGAAACTGCCATTCTTTGAGAGAATGGAGGCACCTATTCCATTACCAGATAGCTCAGTTTGGGACTGGGGGCCTTTCTGGTGAGGGTGGAGGACTTGTTTCCTTCTAGGTCATATATAAGTGTTGAAGCCTTTTCACAGATGATAGTGATGTCCTGTCATGCTGGTGAATGTAAGTGCTGGGCCTTTCTAATGTGATTATAGGTTTCTACATGATCAGATGTGAGTGTTGGGCATGCCTTTCTGACGAGTAGGTTAGATGTAAGTGTTGGGAGAAGACCTACATGATGGCTAGGCCTACAACCAACATGAAAGAAGGATGGCTCTGTAGAACTTCCTATGACAAGAAGAATCATGAGATAGCACACATGATGATGACCAAAGAAGATCCAGATCGAGCTATGATCCAGATCTAGTTATGATGACTCCGAGAGATCCAGATCGAGTGATGATCTAGATCCAGCAGTGATGATCCAGATCTAGTGATAATCCATATCCAGCAGTGATGATCCAGATCAAGTGATGATCTAGATCCAATGATGATCTAGATAGAGAGATGATCCAGATCCAGTGATGATGATCCAGATCGAGTGATGATCTAGATCCAGTGATGATGATCCAGATTGAGTGATGATCTAGATCCAGATGAATATGACCTAAAGATGAAGATGATTTGAAGATGAAGATAATAAGAATTTGACGATGATTTAGATGATACAAAGAAGAATACTTGTGCTAATAAATTGTGTCGAGAGAATACCTTCCTAGTTAAGAGGGAGTGTCGATGTAATTGTAACTTCGGAATGTATTCATCCATATGTCTTATGTATTGTAACCCAATGTTTATTTTGGGATGTTTTGTAATGTATTTGAGTCATTTCATACCCCAATGTTTATTCCGGGAAGTTTCTATAATGAGAAAGTCATGTCAAGTCATTGTGGGTAACCCTCCTATTGGTCAAGGGTTAAAGTCCCCACAGTTGTGGGGCCCTTGGGTTATTAGACTATCCTAGTGAATTCGACCCTAGGTGAGTCATTGTAAGTTGGAGCAATAGTCCCCACCATTGTCTTACCCTCCTATTATTCGAAGGAGGCAAAGTCCCCACACGTGGTGGGGCACTAGGGTTATTAGACAATCCTAGAGATGTCGGCTCTAGTAAGTAATTGTTAAGTGAGGTCGACAACTTGGAGTGGGTTCCAAGTGGATGGAAGAATATAAATAGAGAGTGAGATCCTCTCTATTTATCATACTCATACACACACACTCACTCATTGGGGTGCATGAGTGAGAGAGGAGAATCTCTCTCTGTGAGAGAGAGAGAGACTGCTGCTATTAAGAGATCATCTTACCATTTTTCTGGTTTTACCTTTGGTGTTGATTCTATCTCTGAGGAAGTTGCGGGGTTTTCTCCTTTATGGTTTCCCTAAGGGAAATTCTTTGTGTCTCTTGTCTCTTGTGTTGTGCTTGTGTTTAATTCCTGTGCATGTTATTCTCTCAGTTAAAGATCCTAAGATCATAATGGTAGCTTGAATGATAAAAATCTAACACACACAAGTCCCGAGCCTTGTACTACAATACTTCACAACATCATCACTTTGATAATCAAATAATTCACCTCAATAAATGAGGAGTAACCTTTATAACTAAAGGCTTATTCATCATTAGGTTCAACCTAAGAATCTACTCTAAGTTACTGAGTCCAACTCAATCTCTCTACCTCAACAGATGAGGCCCAATCTTGGTTGCACAAAATTGGCTTGGAGAATGACTAGTGATGATGTACATTTAACATGTTATGTATTAATGCCATCTATATTAAATAAGCCCCATAAGATAGATATAGTATGAAAGCAATATTTGTAAGAATACTTACTAGAAGTTTTTTCCTAATAGAAACTTCCTTCACCAAGAAGGATTATTAGAAGGTTTCACCTACTAGAAAGTTCTTCACTAGAAAGTTCTTCACTAGAAATTATATAAAGGAATAGAAGAAATGTGATAATATATCTTCCGAAGTATATTGCAATTGGATCTGCACTCATTTGGAGGTTTCCCCCATAGAAAAGGAAAGTGAACATTCCTTTCATCAATAAAGGTATTGCTATTTTGATATTTGGTTATCTACAATTGTCTATTGCTATGGTAATTCCATCCTTTCATTTGAAATATTGCTTTATTATGTTATTTCTATTATGAATTTCCTATTTTTCTGTTAAGATACATAAAAATATGTTTCTGAGATGCATCCAAAGTTTGAGATGATGCATAGGAACAAAGAAATGTGAGAAGGAGCCTTTGTTGACCCAAAAACACTGTTAAGAAAGTGAGGTGATGCATAGAAGTCATAGGTTTGGAGATCTATAAGAAACCTCTAGAGATATGATATGGAAATAACAATGATGCATGGGATGTGGATGTTTGTATTGTAGGTGTAGAGACATTGGGAAAGAATACTAACTTTAAAGTCACTTTGGTAGCCATACAAGAGTAGAATCAAGAAGAGTTGTTTGAAGATGATTTTAAGTTTGCATCGCTTTGGTATCTGAACCCTATAGAAAACCATGCCACAAGGAAGTAGGTTGAAATGACAGTGAATTTGATCCCTCTTACATTTTACTCATGATTTTTACTTTTTATTTTTGTCAAGATCTAGTGACTATTGTCTTCTAGAGTTCAAATTTGTGTTTGATTAGTAGTTCAAGTACACTTGCTACATTTGAACAATATAAGTATGAATTATAAAGGGAATCACAATTTGTCTTCAATATTATCTAGTTCTATGAGTGTTTCTATAGGAAAATTCCATGTGCTACAACAATCAAGGACCCAATCATTCATGTTGGTTCAAATTCAATAAGTAAGAATGATGATACAATTTCTAGATGAGTCTTATTCATGGCTTCCCATTTTTTAGGGGAGAGGTGACAAGTAAGAAAATACACGTTGGTTCCTCTACCATGACATTTGGAATATGTATAAAACCATGAATTTGACCCATTTGGTGGAGTTCCAAACAATGTTGTGGGAAAGGGAATTGCAATTTCATATGAAGTGCAAGCAAAACACTCCCACTTTGCATGGTCTAATTTTGGTTCAGCCATGGGGAAAAATTGTGATGGAGATTCTTAATCCAAAGTTAGAACAATATAACATTATAGGATTAAAGAAGATAAAATTGGAGATTTTTTTTGTGAGTATGACTAGCAATTCTAAGATTTTATGAGTTGATTGAGTTACACCATCTAGGAGGTGCAATATAAGGAATTGTTTATTTGTGGGATGTTACCACACTTGTAGATGTTGTTATTGCGATATCAATTATTGACACGACAATAAGATTTGGAATTCACTATATGGCTGAAGTCTATTAGTGGATTGGCTAAATCATCGATTCTAGGATTGGCTCCAAAGTTTGTGCAATTCCAATATCAATTAAATCCTTGTTTGAACATATTCAATAGGTGGAAAAGGAAATGCATATTCCAAGGGATGTGGTGTGGCGCACTCTATGTAAAATAGAAGGCCATATGTGGAATGGTTTCCCATGTTTCAAATATATATAAATGTGGTGTAAACCCATATATGGGAAATGAAAATGGGAGGCTCTATGAGGTATGATAGAATCCATATCATGATCCCCATAGTTTCTTACTAATATAGAGATATAGAAACACTACAGTGGTGGTGAATTATGAATTTTGTAAGGAAAAAATTCCATCCGCACATTCATAAGAATCTATTTGTGGTATACTCAACTTGGGTGAAGAATAAATGGAAAAGTTATAACCAAGACAATTGAGAATCGAGGTAAAATGTGAACTATCCTACACCACAACGTTACAAGTATAATGAAGTGGGACACATTGCATGTAATTAACTGCAACCAAGTCAACCTCATTGTGGCCATTGTAGAAATACCATATATAACACTTCTGGTTATTCCTAGCTAATTGAGAAGTGGGAGGCATGCGATAGAAGGAAACATGTTCAATTTAGAGCCACAACTCCTTAGGGGTGATTTAGTGGGTTGCACACACACATGCATTATATCATTACCCAAGTCGGGGATAATACAAGAGAATATGTGGGAACTACAAATCAAAGTCCAATTTGAATGGATTTGTAGAAGGTGCTTATGTCACAACACCTATAGTTAGAAATGTAGTGACAAACATGTGATTTGGTAGAAACACAAGGAAGGTTCTTTGATACTTTTTGACTTTATGGGGAGGATACAAAATTTTCATGGGTGATTTATCACATTTAATATGCTCATAAGTTGATCACCAATATTGTCTAGTTGTAGTTTTTATAGAGGTGGATATCATAGTGATTGAACTCATAGATGTTGTACCTTCAAAAGTAAATCCTACAAATGCAGATCCTAGAAAGGAGGTTTGAAATTTGTGCCTCAAATAAATAGGTCAATGCATAGTCTATAACATAATGTATACTAGTATTGCAATGCATTAACATGATATATTTCAAACAAAATTAAATTAACATTGGGACAAAGGATGAGTTGAAACTATATGTTTTAAGGGATACTGGGATGGATATACAATCACAAAGATTTTATATCTTCTATGAAAATATGAATATCCTTTTATATGGCTTGTTACAAGAATCATGAAGGACCTTGTTGGTGGGCTTGATTAGATGTAAATTGAGTTTAAGTGAGGATCCCAACTAATAAAGAAGATTATGTACACAATGAACCTCCATTAGCAAGAACATGATACAGATGAAATAGATAAAATTTTAAATGGTAGGTTGATATTTCTAGTAGAAGAGTTAGATTCAGTTGGTCCCATAAAGATATAGGGTGATAAAATAGGTGGAATCCATGAATGTGTAGAATTCCATGAAGTTAATGAGAATTGTATGCATGACCCATTTTCAACTCCATTTAGTGATGAAATTATGGAGAAGGTCATAAGGATTGAGGTATAATATTTTATAGATAGATATCTGGGTTATCAATAGATTCATATTGTAGAGGAGGATAAGAAAAAATAAATGTTTGCTGTAAAATGGGGGTCATACACCTACAGTATAATTCCCTTTGAAATGAATATGTTTCCTACAATATTTTCTTGAGTGGCACATTCAAAGAATATATATATATGTTTTTTGAGGTACACTTGTATGGCTTTACAATATACAACTTGTTGAAGGATAATGCCGCAAATCTTATATTAATTATGAATAAGCAATGACATATGCATCAGTCATTGAATATAAAAAAGTGAATCTCTTGTACCCCATTCAACATCCTGTTAAGTCATATCATATGCAAAGAAGGATTATTTTTGATCCCATAAAGAGATTGGTAATCATCAATTTTATTGCACCCAAGAATGTATATATGTTGCAGTCTAGGTGTATTGCGCCTATTTTTTTTAGTTGTAACACCCCGGTTTTGACCCTGTGGTATTTTGATTGTTCATGGTGAAAATATTGTATGGAAACATGGCAAGGAGCTCAAGGCCAATGCCCTGCCATTGATTGATTTTTTATGTATAGGTGATCAGGGTTGATGCCTACGGTTTATGGTGCTAAGTCAAGCACAGTATATATATTTGTGAATATCATGTAAAATGCAAACTAATAAAAATACCACAACTAGCTATGCATTGCAACGCTAAAGAGATGGGGGCATGATTTCACAAGGAATAGGGAGGGGCAACATTTAACCTTGAGCTATTTGGGGAAAATCCATGTGTCAAAAGGAAACACCCAAAAACGTATGCCCATTCTCCTCATGCGTTCATGTTTTCATCTTCCCTCACGTTTTGGGGAGATACGGGACGTTTTGATCATTCATCCTTCAACGTTTTCAGTTTCTTTTTCCTCATTGTGCATGCGCAGTCCATCATCGGGGATTTCACCCAAAGCATTGTGGACAATTCTAATTTTTTTCCTTATTCCATTCTATGCATGCGCCCTGTGCATTCGTCCTGTTTGCAGAACCGTGTTTTGTTCTGTGTTGTTCACCTATTGTTACCATCTTGGGCGTTGTTGTGCAATGGTCTCCTCTGTCATAGAGTGAGTGGAAGTATGTTTTACTGTGTTAAATTTGTGGTCTGTTGTGTGCGCATATTTCTTCCTCAATCTGAAATGGTCTGGAGTGGAATTGGATTTGAGCTAGCTTGATAAACCTACTGTAGGAAGGAACCTCACAAATAGATCTAGAGGGGCTGGTTTTCTTCTTTGCACACCTTGAAAAACACTAGAAGGGAAGTCATAGCCTAAGGGACTGTGTAGCAGAGAAGGGGATGCTTCCTTGTGTTGGGTGCATAGATGTTTTAGGAGCCAAGCCTGATCTAGTGCAAGTGTTAACAGCTTGGTGGTTGAGCTCACTAGTTTATCAGTTCAAGTTTCCCAGTTCCTTTGCAACCTGATAAACCCATATGTTATTTATATTGGCTATTCCTTAATGAGAATGTTGGCTTAACTGAATATAGTCTGATAAACCCAACAATATATTGGCTTGTTTGTCTGTAGCATGATAAACCCAACTGTGTTGGATTGGGTGAGTTTGGTTGTATTCTTGGCTCTATGTGAGCCTGTTAGTGTTCCTTATTCCTTGTGGGAATCATGCCTAGCTTGGGGGTGATAGTGCTACTAAGAGATTGATGAGTGCATTGGCCTATGGTTGGGTGGAATGTTGCAGTGACATAACTGGTTGCGAAACAACTTCTTTCAAATATAAGTATCTCTGTGTTAATCTATGCAAATTGTATTTTCTTCATGAAATATGATGAACCTATTTAATGTGTTGAATTGATGAATTGATTCCACTGTATAATTGCAATTGTATGCATTTGTGTATGTTTCTTTCAATACATTTTTAAATTAATCTATGGGACTTAGACGGTCAGACTGGTGATGGCCTGAATGATCAAATCTTCCCAAGTCTTCTGTTAGCAGGTTGAATTTCCACAAAAATTTCCTTTTGCAACCTTTCCTTTCCAAAAATTGCGGGATGCGGGATGTGGAAACATACTTATATAAATCTCTATTTCTATAGTTTTCCTTCCGCAACTTTCCTTTCCGCATGCGAGGTATGGGGTGTGGGATGCGAGATGCGGCTTCACAGATATCTACTTCCACAGGTTTTCGTTCCACAGTGGTCTATTCCACATGCAAGATGCGGGATGCGGGATGGAAATTTACATATTTCCTAATTCCACAAACTCAAGATTTTCACACCATTGATTCTTATGGGTTGGTTCTCAGCTATTGATCCTGTTCCCAGATGTGGAACAGATTGTGACAGCTGGTTTTCGTCGCGATTTTTCTCCACCATTTGATCTCCTCTAAGATATTTCTTCGTAGATCATCGAATTGATCAGTGGTGGACGGGAGGGGACTTGACAGTGTGGTATCAGAACATGAAAGTTGAGGAGTGTTTCATGGCCATGCCCTGTGATTGAAAGAATGACAAAGGTTCCATAAGAAATTTTTAATTCCGCATGATAATCAGGGTATGGGTACGTGACAGAGTGGTATCATAGTTGCTGGTTGCAGCGCTAGGGCCTAAATGGGCCAAGTTGAACAGTTAACAGAGCTCATGTTGTAGCTTTGGGCCTCAAAGGGGCCATGAGAAATCCACCTCTGTGTTCAAATAAATTCAGCAGGTTCAACATGGATTGTAGGGACTTGAAAGATGAAAAAATGGCAGCGCGTGTGTGCACTAGATTGTGCGAAAATGGAAAAGAACACCTAGGTTGTGATTTGACAGAGCTGTTGGTTGTAGCATTGGTATAAAATGTGCCAAGGAAATTGGTTTGCAGAAAGAAAACTACATCAAGAAAGAGTGTTATTTAGCAGAATTTCCAAACTTAGCCAACCCAACGAAATGCACCATGACTGTGATCTGATCTTGACCATTCATGCCTGCAATAAGCAGTTGGTAAGTAATTTCTTTTGATTTATGATATTTTCTAACAAACGATGTTGTTAACATATTTTGCAAAGTCATTATTTAGATTGAAAAATTGGTATTGGTCCGATCAAGAGGGTCAAAGAAGATCAGTACCAAGAATATTAACACCATGGATGATGCACATGATCCCCGTGGACATAGGGAAGATGCTATGGGGGATGTGGAGGACCCCATTTGCATAGGAGTTGGCCACATGGGGAAGGGTATGTAAGGCCAACTTACAATATCCAAGAAAATAAAACTGAAGCTAATGGGAACAGGTAACAAGAGAGTTCCCCAGATGCTACATCTACCATAAGAAGCCTGAGAGTGGAATTGCAGGGTTGCAAAGAATAAAATAAAAGGATGATCAAGGCATTGGTAGAGAAAATCCAGATAACTTCATTCATTCTACAGAGTTTGGCAGACCTCCAAAGGCAGATAAACTCTTGGCGTCATTTAACATAGGTAGAATGGATTAGGATACATTTCCATAAGAAAAAGGTGAAGCTTAACCCAAGGAAGAAAGGTTTTAAACCTTCTCACCTCCTAAAGTAGCAAAGGCAGCCATCAAAAGCCAAGATTAAGATAGCCAGAATGATGAGGGAAAATATAAAGGAACCACTCAAATGTTAGGGATGGGAAGGACCCAATATGTGCAGGAATTGTCCACTTGCGAATAAGAATGAGGGCCAAGTCCCTAGCACCCAAGAAATTGAAATTGTGGGTCAAGAATCAAGGATCATTGCTAAAAATTTGTGCAGTGTTGGAATACCACCAGACAGGTCATAACTCAACTGTGGTGGAAGTTGAGGGTGAGATTGTTGAACAAACTGTTTATGTTTTGGTTGACCCTGGATCGACTCACAGCTATATTACTCTTGAATTTGTTAAGATGTGCACTTTGAAGAAGTCAAAGCATAGAATATCATGGTTAGTATAACTAGCCATTGGAACTAAGAAGAAAGTCAGTGAGGTGGTAAGGAAATGTCCATTAGTCATGGATGGGTTAGTCACTTGTGCATATCTAAATGTTCTGCCACTTGGATCCTATGATATACTCATTGGGATGGATTGGACAAGAGCACATAGAGCAAAGCTAGATTGTTACAACAGGACTCTTGAGTACTTGGATGAAGAAGGCAACCTAAGGATTGTGAAAGGCATTCCAAAAGTGATCTCTGGAAGGAAGTCTTCAGCAATGCAGCTGAAGAAGTTCTATGGGAAAAGTTGCAGAGTGTATGCAACTCATGTTTTGAAGGCAGTAGACAATGAAGATCCTAGGTTGGAGGACCTTCATGTGTTTCAAGAATTCAGGATTTTTTTTCCTGATGAGATTCCAGGGCTTCCTCCAAAGAGTGACATCGATTTTACAATTGAACTTGTGCCAGGTAAAGAACCAGTGTCCAAGACACCCTATAGGGTGAGTACACCAGAAATGATAGAGCTGAAGGTGCAATTGCAAGAGTTGTTGGAAAATAGGTATGTCAAGAAAAGTGTGTCTCCTTGGGGAGCATCATTCCTAATTGTGAAAAAGAAAGATGGTACACACAAGATGTGTATTGATTTCAGATTGTTGAACAAAGCCACTATGAAGAACAAGTAAGGATCAAGGATGAAAATGTTCATAAGACAACCTTCAGAGCAAGGTATGGATCTTATGATGTTGTAGTGGTATCATTTGGTTTCACAAATGCACTAGCCATGTTCATGTGCCTCAGGAATAATGTTCTAGCAAGTATATATGGACAAGTCTATTCTTGTTTCTTTGATGGCATTTTTATTTATTCTAAGAATGAGGAAGAACATGTGGAACATTTGAGGCTGACTTTGAAATTTCTCAGGAAGCATAAGTTGTATGCAAGTTTGAGAAAATGTGACTTCTATGAGGATAGAATTCGTTATTTGGGTCACCTTATCTCATATAAAACAATATCTGGAGACCTTGAAAATATTGAGGCCATGACGAGTTGTCCCACTCCAATAAAGTTAACAGATATAAGATATTTTGTGGGACTTGCAGGGTATTGCATGAAGCTCACTAAAGAAGATTCTGCAGGTAAAGTGAAGCCTATGTATAGGCTGAGGAATCCTGCATGTGAACTTGTAGTTCCATTAGGAAGTGGCCCTTGTGTGTATGGGCATGCATACAAGGACTTCCTGAAGACTTAGGTAGGATGACCTGAGCAGAGCAACATGGTTGTTCCCAATGAAACCCGGGAAGGAAGCTGCCATGTGCCATGAGAAGGATCTCATGACTGAGAATAGATTTTGAACTTCAGATTTCCAGTTTTCTATTGATTATGGAATACATTGATCTCCTGTGATGGTTTTGAATCATGATAACAATGGATATGCTTGTTTTGAATTGCTTGATGTTTGAAGGTTCATGTTGAGTAACTATGATTGTTTGGTTGATTGAAAATTGTGCCAGGATGACATGTTGTATGTGGATGTCCAAGTTTTGGGCAGCATACGTAAGTAAGGGATGAGTACTCCCCACTTGTAGAAGCCAAACAACATGAGGATGGACTCATGGTTGCAAAAAAAGTCATATTTTCTGCGAAAATCAGAATTGTGAACTCAGATTTTTATTTTTGAATATCAATGTTATTGATCATTTGATATTTGGGAAATTATGTCTGCATGAAATAGATTTGAGAATCCATGACTAAAATTTTATGATGACATCTCATGTAAACTGCAATGCAGGTGAGATGGTGAATGTACGCTTTGGAATACTTAGCTTCTCGGAAGCATGTGTTTGGGATACATAACACCTCAGAAGGATGTACTGGATGTACATGGTTCCTCGAAAGGATGTACTCAGATACATAGCTTCTCGGAGGAATGTGCTTGGAATAGGTTTGAAAACCTATGATTGCAATTATTTTTATGATGACATCTCATATAAACTGCATGCTTGTATGTAACGTAGGTGAGATGATGAAAATATGTACTGGATGTACATGGCTCCTTGGAGGGATGTACGGGGTGTACATAGCTTCTCGAAGGGATGTGTTTGGAATAGGTTTGGAAACCTATGATTGAAAATTTATAATGGCATCTGATGAAAACTGCATGTCTATATGTAACGCAAGTGAGATGATGAGAACATGAATAGGGAATACATGACTCCTCTGGAAGGATGTACTTGGGTACATAGCTTCTTCCCCCCTGCTAGCTAGGCACCGGTGTGCATCACTAGGGATGCCCAGGGTGTAAGACATCTGGTTAGACTTCTTTCTGTACACATTCATTCCATAAGGGGACTGTCACGAGAGTGGGGGCTTCATGAAGAGAATAACCCCTAGGTATTATGATGTCTGGAAGGTAAGTGCTTGAGCATTGGTAAGTACTTAGAGGAGGTGTTGGGCCTTTAAGCTAGAGCTGTTATTGAGCACCCAGAGAGGTTTTGGGCTCTGAAGTGGGGCTGATTGGATCTCGGCTAAAAGATGTTATACATATAAGTATTTGGTTTACTTATAAAACTTTTGTTGTTATTGAATTTCTTTAAATATACATGAGCATATGATGTAGCCATGGTTTTGAAAATCTTGTTATAGATTGCATCCTATAAGAATGAATCTGATATATGAATTAAATTCATTGTGGTGTTTGGAAAGGAAGCACCTGAGCTTGATAAGAAACTAAAGGAGCTGTAGGCTCTTGAACATAATTACTATTGAAGCAGCCGAAGAGGTGTTGGGCTCAAGAACAGAGTTGTTAGACCTCGATTGAGAGGTATTTTCAGGTGATCTGAGGCTTGCGGAAATGTGGCTACCCTTTAACACACACCTAGGTGTGGGGTGGGGGCAGGGTTGTGAGTTCCATGGTTGTATAAATCCAAGTCGGATACTTGTGGAACCAAAAGGAGCTACTTATGCAGATGAGTATTTGCTTCACTTGACAAATTTTTGTTGATTTTATGTCAATATACATATGCATGTGATTCATCTATAATTTTAGAAAATCTTGTGAATAATGACGTGGGAATTGACTCGTTGCTTGGGGCTTGAGCATAGGTATTGTTGGTTGCCAAAGATACTGAAAATTTTCCAAGCTGAGGAGAAGGATTCTCCAAGACCAGAAAAATATCTCGTGGTGTGTGTTGATGCACTGTGATCCTAAAGAGGCTACATGGGATTTGGAGGATTCCATGCGATTCACACATCCTTTTTGGTTCAAATTTGTAGAGCACTGAGGGCGCTTCCAGTGTAGCAATTGTTAAATTATTGTAAAGCACTAAGGACAGTGCTATTGAAGGGGGAGGGGAATGTAACACCCCAGTTTTGACCCCGTGGTATTTTGATTGTACATGGTGAAAATATTGTAAGGAATCATGGCAAGGAGCTCAAGGCCAAGGCCCTGCCATTGATTGATGTTTTGTGTGTAAGTGATCAAGGTTGATGCCTATGGTTTATGATGCTAAGTTAAGCACAGTATATATATTTTTGAATATCATGTAAAATGCAAACTAATAAAAATAACACAACTAGCTATGTGTCGCAACGTTAAAGAGATGGGGGCATGATTTCACAAGAAATAGGGAGGGGGAGCGTTTAACCTTGAGATATTTGGGGAAAATCCATGTGTCAAAAGGAAACACCCAAAAACATATGCCCATTCTCCTCATGCATACATGTTTTCATCTTCCCTCATGTTTTGGAGAGTTGCGGGATGTTTTGATCATCCATCCTTCAATGTTTTCAGTTTCTTTTTCTTCATTGTGCATGTCCAGTCCATCATCAGAGCTTTCACCCAAAACGATGTGGTTGATTCTGATTTTTTTCCCTATTCCATTCTGTGCATGCACATTGTGCATTCATCCTATTTGTAGAACCGTGTCTTTTTCTGTGTTGTTCTCCTATTGTTACCATCCTGAGCGTTGTTTTGCAATGGTCTCCTCTATCATAGAGCGAGTGGAAGTCTGTTTTGCTGCGTTAACATTATGGTCTATTGTGTGTGCATATTTTTGCCTCGGTCTGAAATGGCCTGGAGTGGAACTGGATCTGAATTAGCTTAATAAACCTAGTGTAGTAAGGAACCTCACAAATAGATCTAGAGGGTCTAGTTTTCTTCTTTGCACACCCTAAACAACACTAGAAGGGAAGGCATATCTTGAGGGTTTGTGTAGCAAAGAAGGGGACGCTTCCTTTTGTTGGGTGCATAGATGTTTTAGGAGCTAAGCCTGATCTAGTGCAGGTGTTCACAGCTCGGTGGTTGAGCTCACTATCTTAGTAGTTCAAGTTTCCTAGTTCCTTTATAGCCTAATAAACCCATCTGTTAGTTGGCTTGGCTAGACCTTAATGAGAATGTTGGCTTGAATGACTGCAGTATGATAAACCCAATAGTATACTGGCTTGTTTTTTTGTAGCCTGATAAACCCAACTGTGTTGGCTTGGCTGAGTTTGGTTGTATTCTTGGCTATGTGTAAGCCTGTTAGTGTTCCTTATTCCTTGTGGGAATCATGCCCAGCTCGGGGGTGGTAGTGCTGCTGAGAGATTGATGAGCGCACTGGCCTATGGTTGGGTGGAACGTTGCAGCGATGTAGCTGGTTGTGGAACAACTTCTTTAAAAGATAAGTATCTCTATGTTAATCTTTGAAAAATGTATTTGCTTCATGAAATATGATGAACCTGTTTAATATGTTGAATTGATAAATTGATTCCATTGTATAATTGGAATTCTATGCATCTGTGTATGTTTCTTTCAATACATTTTTAAATTAAGTTATGGGACTTAGATGGCTGGATTGGTGATGGCCTAAACGATCAAATCTGCCTAAGACTTCTGTTAGTAGGTTGAATTTCTGTAGAAATTTCCTTCCGCAACCTTTCCTTTCCGCAACATGCAGGATGCGGGATGGGAAAACACCCTTCTGTAAATCTCTATTTCTACAATTTTTCTTCCACAACTTTCCTTTCTGCATGTGGGATGTGGGATGTGGCTTCACATATATCTACTTCCACAACTTTTCTTTCTGCAGTGGTCTATTCTGCATGTGGGATGTGGGATGGAAATTTCCATATTTCCTGATTTTGCAGACTCAAGCTTTTCGCACCGTTGATTCTCAGCCATTGATCTATTCCTAGATGTGGAACAAATTATGACCGTCAGTTTCCTTCGCAATTCTTCTCCGTCGTTCGATCTCCTCTGACATCTTTCTTCGTAGATCATCGAATTAATCAATGGTGGACAAGAGGGGACGTGACAATGCGATATCAGAACATGAATGTTGAGGAGTGTTTCATGGCCATGCCCTATGATTCAAAGAATGAAAAAGGTTCTGTAAGAATTTTTTAATTCCGCATGATAATCGGGGTATGGGTACGTGACAAAAATCCCTACAAATATTTAATAAACACTATCTTGAGTACAACTATTGGGGCATATAAGGGACTACTAGACATTTATTAGGGGTAGGAAAAATTGGCAATGTAGACAAAAGAGGTGATATAGAAGGGGGTATCATTTATTTGGATGGAAACTTGTGAGGTTGGGTTTGTAGGATTAAAATAGAGCTCGGTGGTAACCACTTTGACTCTATTTTTTTTCATATTGTAGTAAGAATTTTCACATATATGTGGATGGATTTGGAATCTCATTGGGAAATTTTATGGCACAACAAGTGGAAGACTCATCTATTTCTCCAATAGGAAATTTTAATATGCTAGGCATAATTACAATACGATGGAATGAAAGAATTGGTTAATGTGTATGCATTCTATAAGTTTAACATTAATTTCTTGGTAATCCATTTAAATATTCATAGATAAGTATATGTTCAAATATGTTGTCAACATTTAGTATTCTAAAAATGGATCTATTATTGGTTATTGGTGTTCCAATAGTTTGATTTTGAGGTTGTAGTTAAACTAGGCAAGAAAAACATGAGGTCTAATAATATCTCTTCAATTAAAAAAGGGGAAGATGTTGGGATAGTTGATGAACTGCTCAATGTAGATCTATTTCACATGGAAGCAGTGCCTGACTTATTCTAGAGATTAATAAAATCCTCATCTTTGGATTGACGTTGGGAGACTATAATAATTTTGTGATAGTGTCATCAATTGGTCATACACACAATTAATTATTGACTGATTCTAGGACTTTATATAAGCTATCCATGGAGGACCATGATGGCTAAAGTGGCGGGAACTATGGTGAGAAGTATATTGCATGGAAGGTGTTGTGAATGTTGTGGAATATGTGAAGTGGTGTGATGTATACCATCATCTCGGGAAACTGTCTATGTGATATGAAATTCTCTTGCAATCTATTGTGGTTGGATATTATGTTCAATGTTGGGAGATGGAATTTATTAGACCCTTCAATCCATTGACACATTATACATGGTCTAGGTAAATTATAACTAAAATATACAATGTGTCAAGATGAGAAGAGATTTCACAATTGGACATTGCTCAACCAAGATTATGACATGGTTATTTTTTAGAATATAATTAGAAGGTTAGGTGCCCATGTAGCATCACTAGAGGTTATGGTCAACAATTTATAGGTGGTGTAGTGGATATATTAGTGAAGAAATTCATGATTAATCACAATAAGACAACATGTCATGCGCATGCTAATGACACGGCATAGAAATTCAATAAGATTATGGAACATAATTTTTCTAAGTTTTGGTTGATTAATAGAGATCATTAGCCAAAGGGGGTATCCCTCAATCTTCAAAATATTCTTTTAAATATTATGGTTGCTTGGAATTCAATTTAAGTGTGAAGAAATATACAAATCTAGCCCCAACAAAGATGAATTTCCTGCTCCAGGAGATCGTCCCTAGTCCTCTAGATCTCAGGTTAAATATCTTTTGATAAAATCTCATGTTTTCTTGCTCGGATATAATTCCTGGTCCAAATTATAATTACTACAGCATAGTCCAGTCGGTGGATAATGATTAGTTTTTTCTTGTTAATCGGATTCTCGACATTTTTAGATGTCTGGGTTGGTGGTTATGCCAACCCAAACTACCTGAGTCAGCATCGTGCTCTGTAACTCTTTTTGTATTTATAATATAACATTACCAACAACTTTACAAAAAAAAGTGTGAATAAGGATATGTTTCAATAAATTAAGAGTTGTGCATAGGATTTTCTTATATTTTAAGGGCACCTTTATCTCATATAATAGACATGAAAGTAATAAGGGTGAAAATTTCAAAAGGCTTGACATAGGTAAATTGTAGTATACAAAGATATGAAATACAATCACAAAAGATAACATAATATATAACAACATTAATCCCATTTCATTAATATAAATTGTTTTTTATTAAAGGAGGAATCAACTCAAGTTCACTTGCCTTTTTGAGGGGGAAACCTCCTATGAGTTAAGCTCCACATATAATATTCGTCTCCACATATCATAAGGAGTAATCCTTTCTTATTTATAGATCTTACTAGAATTTAACCTCCTAACTACCTAGTGGACATTCTTTAATGAGGTCCCATTACATTTACTTACTAACATAATGGACCTATTCCATATTACATTGAATGACTTCTACTATTACACTAATGGCCCTCTACCCCCAATTACACCACTAGGGAGGAACCTCCTTGGAGGTATAATGGGGGATTCATAACAAAAATATTTACTCCATTAGAATAGTTTAACTACCTTATATCATATTATATTCTTTATTAACATCCTAGGTGTTCAGACTATGTTAGTTAGGCTCCCTAGTGCATACTTGACCATCATATGATAGTTTTCCACCATAGTATGCCCTCTTTCTACTTTTGAATACGATTTTAGAGGCTAAAGGGATTGCATCTTGCTTTATTATGCTCTTATGAGCTTTAGAATAATTTTCTTGTGTTTTTCTTTTAGCTTGGATTAGAAATCTGCACTAGGATGAACTAGGCAATTATGTGACTTGTTTCCTTAACACCTTCCATGATTTTCTCCTGAAAATCCACCCAACCCTTGATTTGTGGTCATTGATGGTGCAATAAATACCACTTAGTCAATTTGTGACCTCTAGATTAGATTTGGGATGGATAGTTTCCATATGGGGAGAATTTTACCTTCTACACCTGCCACATGTGACTAATTCGAATGCTTCCTAAGGATTTTTATTTTTACTCTTTGTAACATATTTGTATTTCTAACTCATTAGAAAATTTATGATGAATGATAATTATTACATCAGAGCTTCTTTTCTCTGATCATTTTGCCATATCTTCTTTTCAATTTTCTACATTCTCTATGAATTTAGTGAAGCTTAATTTTGTTACTAGAAGTGACCGTATCAAAATATCACATGGTATTAGAGCCACATGTATTCAATCTCTCTCAGATACTTCCATTGTATCACTAGAAGCAATGGATTTTCCACATAAATTCTGGGAAAATTTCCTTGAATCCATTGGATTTATCCTTTGGACTCTACCCAAGTGTGATGCACTCCCAAATGTGCTCATTGTTGAAGTATAGTTTGTTTGAGATAACAAAATTATTTTCTCATTCAGCTTTACAGGTTTTTTTGTAGGTACAAAAACTTCTCAATGGATTCGAGTTAAGTAAACTCTCTTCTTGCTCCATTCTCATTCTATTCATAGTGGAAATTGAATTTGATTGCATCTCTAAAGATACAAGATATCTATGAGGTTTATATTTTAGTTGCTGAAGAGTCTTACAAAGAGATAAATGACTAGATGAATGAATGTGACAGATCATTTGGAGCCATGTGTCTGGAAATATATCTAGCCATGCTCTACCTTATTGATACTACTGAATACCCAAAGGATCTCTGGTAAAATTTGAATAGAGATTTTGATAAGCACACTGAGGTTCATTAAATCAACATGGAGAGGGAATTTGGCACCTCCTCATTATATGATCTCTATAAATATGTTTCAGCCTCAACACTCTCTGTCGAAGTTGTTGAAGATGAAGAAGTTTTCAATTCAACACATCCATTTCATGTTGCTAGCATTCTCTTTGACTCGAATGCTTCCTCTGCAATTGAAGAGCTAGATATTGAAGAGACATCTTCATATTCTTATGACGTTAATGATGAATAAGAAGTGACAAATGGAGATGCCATTGTTGAATATTCATTAATTAATCCCTCTCTCATGTTCTCTATGTCTTCTATTATGAATTTTTAGGTCAATTATATGCCATCCCTTTCACACCCAGTGCATGATCAAAGTGCACAACATTGTGATCTTTTGGACATTTTCCCAGCTAGATCAAGATTCAAATGTGTCTTTCCACTCACTAATATTGGTATTATGTGCATCTTATACTCTTATTTGGTTTCTAACACCTATTCTCAAAACTTCCTTGAAGATCCTGAATGTTTCTCCCATCATACTTCTGCCACTGAGGATCCTATATTAGTTATTGCTCTAGAAGACGAGTCTTCTTCCCGTGAGTTTACTGATGTGATAGATTGTGATTCCTTGGACATTTTGGAAAATAGATCAACCTATAGAGTTCATACATTTTCTCTCCTTGATCCTAATCCTCCTCCCTTTTTCGACATGGTCACATGAAAATTTCCTCAAGGTTTTAATGAAGTTGGAGACATCATGCATTCACTTGGACACTTCCTCCTCACATTTGGAGCTGATTTCACCTCATTTGGTTCGAATTTCAAGCATGAATCTTCACAGTTTCTTAGGATTAACTCAGATGGTTCGAAGTCTCAAGCACATCAAGGTTGGCATGCATTCTTGGAGCTTCTCACGTTCCAGACTGCAAGTTTCAATATCATCATTGGCCCACTTGGGAGAAAATATCCCTTATTGCAAGGAGGAAAGTACCTCCTGATATTCAAACTGCCAATCATTGGCCTCATTGGCCTTGTTTGTACTATTATGTTCATGTTTACATTCTAAAGTAAATATTTTAGTTTCTCTTTCATATCCATATTTAGAGGGGAGGTTTTCGTTTTTTGCCTTGGCTATTTGGACAAATATATTGTAAAGGGTGACCATAGGCCCTTGTTTCTTGGGCCCTAATTTTGGCTTCATTACTCACATAAATCAGGCCTAGGGATGGTTTATAATAATTTAACTATCCTAGATCATATTATATGCTTTATTAGCATCCTAGGTGTTTAGATTATGTTAGTTAGGCTCCCTAGTGCATACTTGACCATCATGTGATAGTTGTCCAATGTAGTGCACCCTACATCTTGACTTATTATTCTTTTATGAGCTTTAAAAACTTTTTCCTACTTTTGTCATTTAGCTTGGATTAACAAGTTGCACTAGGATCAACTAGGAAAGTATGTGACTTGTTGCCTTAACACCTTCCATGATTTTCTCCTGAAAAGCCAGCCAATTCTTAATTTTTGGCCACTCATGGAATAGTATGGTTCATTTAGTCAATTCATGACCTCTAGCCTATATTTGGGATGGATAGTTGCCACATGGGGGAATTTTTACCTATTCTAATCCTACTACACATGACTAATTCGAATGCTTCCTAGAGATTTCTATTTTTACTCTTTGTAATATATTTGTATTGCTAACTGATTATCAAATTTATGGTGAATGATAATTATTACATCAGATCTTCTTTTCTTTGATCATTATGCCATATCTTCTTGTCAATTTTTTTTATTCTCTATGAATTTAGTGAAGCTTAATTTTGTTACTAGATCTGCCTATATCAAAATATCACATACTCAACAAGAGTAGGTGGTCACATATACTAAAAATATTCACAATTAGGTAATAAAATACTGAAAAAATGTAATGAAAATGTTAGGCATTAGAAAATGATTCAAGTTTTTTAAAAGTTAATTACGTAAAGTGGACTTCAGTTTTCATAGCATAAATAATACCCTTCACATAAAGTAGAAAGATTATTAAAAACATATATCACCAAGAGTATGTTCAAAATATCATTCAAACTTAAGGAAATGTATAAATTTCACACATAAACACAAAATAGCACTGAGCATCTTAAGTTGTATTTAATTCTCCAAATTTCATAAAATAGCCTCAACCAAAAAAGACATGGAGATCAAGTATTAACATTTCCTTAAAGTGAATGAGAACAAATAAAGTATTGCCATATGACTACAAGTAACTAAGGAAAATTTGAGAATTTTTAAGTTTGTGTGTTTTAATAAGTGTGATTAAATCATATTGAATAATTGGGAGCACTGCCATTTGAGTCACCACTGCATGCCCTGTGAATTTCCTTCTGCACCTCCAATGGTCCCAACTCGAGGGGGGATCGAGGATCACTCCTACCGTGAGATCATCCCACCTCCCATCCTACATTTTGATCAACCTCAATCATCAAAAATTCAACCCCACTAGCCAACCCACCCTCCGCTACAACCACGGCCTTGAACGGTAAGAAACTACTTGTAAACCCTATAATATTGCAACATATGACCTCAATATGACCCCCAATATCCACCAAATGATGTATTAAGAAATCATCACCAATCCCTAGATATGACGCCACCTCATAATGATTTGGAACCTACTAGAAATACATGTAGGACCTTGCCTTAATCTGTAAATTTATGGTATTTTGGCTGAGCAAAAAATCACTTATGGGATGGATCACCAGTAAATGGAAACCTAAAGTAGAGATAGGTTACATCAAGTTGGTCGTGCCTTCCAAACTGTTATCTCTGAACTGTATCTAGTGTACATTGAAATAAATAATGGTAAGCACACTTGGAACAAAAAATGCAATGAAACTCACCAAGTGGTTTCTAGTTTGGAAAAATTTCTATTGTTTGAAATTATTATCAGGAAAGGAATCTTATTTGAATCCTTCATCCTTCTCATAGTAGGTTTAAGTCACTAGTCAGTCATCATAGAGGGGGATATCAATGAAAGACTGAAAAAATACCCATTCCATGTTGAAATGTTTTATCTTGAGAACCCCCTATTCATGGACTACTTCACTCAATGGTGTAAATAAGATGCTTTGAATCTGGGCTCCAAGATGTTCCAACTCTAGTAGAGGCTTAAGTATGTAAAAGGCAAACTAAAAACTTGGAATAAGGATATTTTCAACAACATCATTGAATCCAGTAAAAATCTTGAGGCTTAGCTGGAACATATTCAACTCACGACTATTAATCATAGTTACTTCGAGGATATGCTTAAAAAAGAATCCACTCTTTATTTGGAGTTAAACCAAATAACTTATCAAGAGTAGATCCTTTGGAATCAAAACTCCATGGTTAAATGGATTCAATAAGGAGAAAGGAATATGCATTTTTTCCATGCTTCCATGATCTAACATCGACAGCACAACCACATTTCCCTTCTTCTAAATGAGCAAGGAAATCAACTCACCAATAATGAGGATATTGAAAGGGAATTGACTTCCTTCTATCATAACATGCTCTCCGAGACCCCAATCAACCAAGAATAATCCATTAATAAAATTGTGTCCAAAATCCCCTCTCTTTTTACACTGACCCAAAATGAAAGTTTGCTCCAATTGATCTCTATGGAAGAAGTGGAATATGCAATAATGGACATTCTTATAGGAGAATATCCTAGTGTTTATGGTTGCGCCACTTATTTCTACTACCATTGTTGGAAGGTCATCCAAGAAGAGGTTTGGGAAGCATGTGAAGAATCAAGAGTGCATCTGAATTTACTGTCAACCTTCACCTATACTTTTCTCACTCTCATTCCCAAATAAATTATGGCTTAAAATAATGTTAAGTTCAAACCCATCTCCCTCTGCAATGTCATCTTTAAAATCATAACAAAGTAATTTCCAACTACCCTAAACCTATTTTGCCTCATATCCCTAGGGAAATACGGCTATGTGGAAGCACATCAAATTTTAGATGGAATCATCTTGGCTCATGAAACCATCCACAACCTCTGTTCTACCAAAACCACTGTTATTTTAATCAAGGTCGACCTATCCAAATCCTTTGATAAAATCAACAGCCATTTCATCTATTGTTCCTTTTTATATTTTGGATTCTCCTTATAATGGACCAATAGGGAAATATATTTGGTGTCTTACACCTTCTCCTCTATTATAGTCAATGGATCCCCCTCTCCCACCTTATCCCCTTCTCGGTGTATTCGATAGGGATACCCTCTATATCTTTTCCTTTTCATTCTCATGATAGAAGGTCTAGGTTGCGCTCTAAATCATGTTGTCTAGAAAAATATCCTTAAAGGACTTCACCCTGCTAATGATGATCTAGTATCCTCCCGGCTTCAATTCATAGATGACACCATTTTTATGGTCAATCATCCGTTAAATAATCCAAATCCCTTAACTCTTTTCTATAGCCCTTTTTGAAAGCCTCAGGCATGATCCTCAACTTGGAAAAATCAAAGATTTTATTTTTTAATACTCCTCTTTCCCTTTAGCTGCAAATCACTTATATTTTGAACTTCAAGTGTAGTATCCTCCCCTCCAAATACCTTGGAGTTCCTCTTAAATATACTTCCTAACACTGTTCCTCTTGATCCTCTTTCCTTGCTAAAATGGAAATTCAGCTATCTAGTTGTCCCTTTTTCTCTTTGAACTTGGAAGGAAGATTGACCCTCTTCAAAGTCATGCCAAGAAGTATGCCAATGTTTCTCCTCTTGATTCTTGTTAATCCCAAGTTTGTGTTGAAGTTACAACATCATGAGTCATTCTCCAAGCCAATCTTGTGCATCAGGATTGGGCCTCATGAATTGAGGTAGTTCATCAGGGAGCCTGAGTTGGACTCAGGAAACTTGGATTAGATTCTTGAGTTCGACTCAAGAATGGCTAATCCTTATGAGTAAAGGTTAAGCCTCATGTGTTGAGGTAACTTCTTTGTATGTCAAAGTGATGATGTTGTACAGTCTTGTTGGACAAGAATAATGACTTGTGTGTTGAGTTGAATCCTCATGTGTTGAGGTAATGCTTTGCATGTCAAAGCATGAATGACGTTTGATGTATTACTAACCATGGTCATCGATAAGGATGAGATATTAAGTATCCTCTAGAGTTTGGCCACCTCTAGAGTGAATAAATTTAGCATATGACCACTTGGAACAATAGTAGAACAATATGATCACATCATTGGAAAAATATCCTTAGTATAATTGATATGATAGATAAATTAAAGTTGGCATGTGTGAACCATGGATATAAGTTAAGAGATAAAGATAAAATATGATAAGATAAGAGAGAACTCTATTTGCACACTTCAATGATGATAAAGACTCCATTTAATTAAAATAGAACTCAAATTCTTCACTTCAGTGATATTAACGAAGAAGAATTTAGTTAAATAAGAGAGAACTCGAAGTGTTCACTTCAGAGATGATAATAAGAAAGACTTCAATTAAAAGATTTAACTAAGTGTTAATAAATAATATCTAGTTAACTAAAGTGTTCTTCATGACGAAAATTTAGTTAAACTAAAAGACGACACTTAATTTATGACACTTGAGTTAAACTAAAAGATGACACTTAAGTTACGACACTTGCACGATGACACTTGAGTTAGCATCCTAACTAAGTGGTCTAGAATCCAGTTGGAAGGCGAGTTCATATTGAATATAGAAGAGCAAAGATATATGTCAATAATGAAAAGTATTGGGCAATTATTATGAAGGATTTTGATGAGATCAAATAAAATGTGAATTGAAGGCTAGTGTGTGCATGTGTGCAAAAACTGTGAATTGCTTGTGTGTTGGACATACAACTGGACTCTTCTATTATTTGATCTTCTCTTGTTCTTTGTGATTTCACCAGGTCTGTTGGATATTTATCTTTGATAATGCACCATGGGTTCTTGATGTAATATGCTCATTGTAAAGACATTATCTTCTATCTATCATTATATTAAGGAATATTTGTTGGGGTTTTCTCACTCATGTCGTAGAGGGTTTCCCCGGGAAACATTCTATGTCTCATGTGTGAACACGTATGCTTATGATTGTTCATTGATTTCAAGTACTATAGAAATTCAACAATTAAGATAAAAAGATCAAAGTTCAAGAAATTCAACATGGTATCAGAGCTCAGGGTGTGAATGAGCCAAGTTTTGCAATCAATCTTGAGCCTACATTGATCCTATGTGGTGAAATTTGAGCATAATACTTGAAGAATAATGGATTCGATCTCATTAAGACCAAAAGATTAAGTTGAAGGAACTTCAAACTTCAATACTTGGAAGGCTAGGACTGTGAACATCTTGGAATATCATGATTTGGATTGACACGTATCCAATGTTACTGAAGAGCCTACTAATAATGTTGGGCGCACTGCTTTCATGAAGAATCAAGACAAAGATAAAAGGATCATTTATGATTACATGAAAGACAATTTGATCCCGACGATTACTCAATTGAAGACTACAAAAGAGTGCTTCGACACTTTGACAAATATTTATGATAAGAAGACTCCTAGTCAAAAGCTATCCTTGAAGAACAAGCTTTGTAATATGAATATGGAGAAGGAAAAATCTATGGATTCCTTCTTCACAAAGATATCTCAAGTAAGAGATCAATTCATGAACATTGGAGTAATTGTCAATGATGATGATCTCATTCAAACTATTGTTGATGGTCTTCCACCCTCATGGGAGAAATTCTTGGCCATTTTTAATGGTTGAGAAGTGCAACCAAACTTTGAAAGACTGTGGCATGATTTCCTACAATAAGAAGGGTGAATCTAAAGAAATACTTTCTCCTCCAAAGAAGAGAACCTTGATCTTACAAAAAGGATGAAGAGAGGAATGAAATACTTTTCTTAGAAGAATTTTCCTCATTGAAAGGAAAAGGAATACAACAAGAACTTTGATAAGTCCAAATTTAAATGCTTCAACTGCAATAAGGGACACATTGCAAGAGAGTGTTGGGAAAATCAAAGAGGAAAGTTCAAGGGTATATTTCATGCTTCTACTACTATAGAAGATGAACCTACAAGAAAGAATCCATCCAATGATTAGGAGGCAAGGAAGGATTCCTCTTCTATCTATAGAGGTCTCCTTGATACATTCTACAAGAAGTTGAAAAGCATGGAGCACTGTTAGGCACATCTAGAGAGCAAAGGATAGTTGAATCATATTCAAGATATGTGGCATAGATGAGTCAAATCAGTTATTTAGAACCTTCCACTTATGAGGAAGCTTCTAAGAAGAAGGTATGGAGAGATGCCATGGAGGAAGAATACAAATCCAATAATGAAAATGATGTGTGGGAAGTGGTTCCTAGACTAGATGGGAACTCTGTAGTAATTTCCAGGTGGCTTTAGAAAATCAAACATGCAATCAATGGCAGTATTGAAAAGTATAAAGGGATATTTTTGGCTCGTGGTTTCTCACATAAACAAGGAATAAACCATGATGAGACATTCATTCCTGTGGCTGGGTTCACTACTATTTGAGCCATGATTTCATTTGCCTCAGTTCTGGGGTGGAATATTCACCAGATGGATGTGAATATTGACTTTATCAATGGTGAAGTTGAGGAATAAGTATACATACAACAAATTGAGGGGTTTATCGTTCATGGTAAGGAGCCCCATTTATGAAAACTTAAGAAATCCTTGTATGGGATTAAGCAAGCCCTGAGGGCTTGGTATTTGAGGACTGACAACTATCTTTAAATCTTGTGTTTCTCTAAGAGATAAGTTGAAACTAACATGTAATTCAAGGTTGTGAAGAACCAACCTTTGATCTTGGTTCTCTATGTCGATGACTTGTTCCTTACTAGAGAGGAACAACATATGTTTGGTGCAAGGGGTAGGTCTCTTCTGAGTTCAAAATGAAAGATTTGGATCTTATGCATTATTTTCTTGGTCTTAAAGTTTGACAAAGGAAAGATGAAATATTCCTTTCATTAGGGAAGAAAAATTTTTATGTGTTGCATAGGTTTGGTATGATGGATTGTAAATCCACGTCTACACCAATGATTTCTAATATGAAGAAACTACACGATTCATATTTTGGATTGGATCGAGTGGATCCTACCATGTATATACAGTTCATTGGGTCCTTGATGTATTTGATACATAATAGACGATACATTTGTTATGTAGCGAGTGTTTTGAGTCTGTTCATGTCTGAGACAAGACATATAAATTGGGTTGTTTCCAAGCATGTGCTTAGATACCTTCAAGGCACTATTGCTTATGGACTCAGATATGCTTCCAATGGTGGAGAGATGCTACTTGGTTATGCTGACTTTGACTGAGGTGATATTAATGTGGACCGAAAGAGTACACCAGGATATTTTTTTATCTTGGGATCAACTATGATATATTGGTCCAATAGGAAGCAGGGATCCATAACCAGAGTATATTGCATCTAGTACTACATGCCGAGAATCCATGTGGCTAAGGAAGCTACTTGATGGGTTGTTTGGTGAGAAGTTTGAGGTTATTGTCATTTGCTTTGACAATTAGAGTTTCTTCAATTTGCCATAAAACCATGTGTTTCATGACAAGTTGAAACACATTGAGATGAAATACCACTACATTAGAGACATGGCCTAGAGAGGCGTCGTAAGAATTCAATACATTACTACTGATGATCAGATCTCATATGTGTTGACTAAACCTTTGTCCTTGACGAAGTATAGGTACTTTTGAGGGAATATTGGAATGGAAGAGAATACCTCCCTCACTGAGAGGGAGTGTTAAAGTTACATCATCATGAGTCATTCTCCAAGCCAATCTTGTGTGCTAGGATTGGGCCTCATGTGTTGAGTTAGTGGCTTATGGAGACTGAGTTGGATTCAGGGAACTTGAAGTAGATTCTTGAGTTGGAATAAAAAATGGCTAAGCCTTATGTGTAAAGGTTAAGCATCATGTGTTAAGGTAACTTATTTGTATGTCAAAGTGATGACATTGGACAACCTTGTTGTACAATAATAAGGACTTGTGTGTCAAGTCGAATCCTCATGTGTTGTGGTAATGCTTTGCATTTCAAAGCATGAATGACGTGTGAATTATTACTAACCATGGTCATATAGATGGATGAGATATTAAGTCTCCTTTAGATACTGACCACCTCTAGAGTGAATTACTTTAGCACATGACCACTTGGAACAATAGTAGCACAATATGATCACATCATTGGAAAATATCCTTAGTATAATTGATATGATAGATAAATTAAAGTTGGCCCATGTGGAACATGCAGATAAGTGAAGAGATAAAGATAAAATATGATAATATAAGAGAGAACTTGATTTGCACACTGCAGTGATGATAAACATTTCAGTTATTTAAAAGAGAACTAAAATTGTTCACTTTAGTGATATTAACAAAGAAGACGTTAGTTAAATAAAAGAGAACTCAAAGTGTTCACTTTAGTGATGATAATAAGAAAGAATTCAGTTAAAATATTTGTTGGGGTTTTCTCCCTCATGTTGTAGAGGGTTTCCCATGGTAAATTACGTGTCTCATGTATTAATGATTATTCTTATGATTGTTCATTTATTTCAAGCACTACATTGATTCCGTGATTAAGATAAAAAGATCAAATTTCAACAAAGTTCAACACTTCTTAAGGATATCAGAACATGTTGTGCTCCTTCCTCTAGGGAGGATATAAAAGCAATAAAAAGTGGGCCCTTGTTTCTTGGTCGAAGGTATGCCTCTTGAAGTCCAATGGAATCATGGGAATATGATACATGGAGGTGGAAATCAATGCCCTAGGAGACAAAACTTAGTGGCATTGGCTACATGACACTTCTTCACTTTGGGGATAGATCTGGAAGTGTAAGTATGCCCTAGATGTCCCACAATCAATGTTATATCTGAACATAGGGCCTATATCAAGACTCCCTTACTAGAATGCTACTTGGTGCAAAAATTGTCTAATCCAATATCACTCTATCCAAGAAATAAGGAATGGACAATTCACATTATTCTGGGAGGATGCATGGAAATAAACCTCAAAACTCTACCACTACCCTCAAAGTCAAGAATTCAAAACAATGTTCCTATACAATAGAGCCTATGTCTCCAAATTATGTGACAAATTGGATGCTACTGATGCGTGGAGAAAATGTCTCACCCATAACCAATTCCCCCCCTCTTTGCTAAACTTCCCTTGGGACTCTTTCTACGAGAATCTTATATCCAGGAAAATCCAATTAAAAAATGGATAGGATGTATTGTGGTGGGGCCATAAAAGTGCTAGCACCTTTTCCATTAAACAATCCTTTGGCATTCTCTCACATTACTCATCTGTGCAGGAGACAAAATATGACATCAAATATGGAACCAAAAACTTTGGTTGAAATTCAACACTTTTATATGGATAGTGGCATGGAGGAAGCCTCTTACATGGGAACAACTTAAAAAAAGGGGGATTTGAGGGAAATTCTCAATGTGTCCTTTGTCACGATCAACAAAAATATCTAGAAAACTTGCTCAATTAGTGCTAGTTTACCTCCATCCCTTGGGACCAAGGAGCCACTATCTTCAAGCAGTTGGACTGCAACATGAAAAGTATCAAAGAAACCATTTACAATTGGAGCCCCTCACCATTCTCCAACAAAATTGTCAATATGATTTGGCATCATTTTTCGTGGTTTCTTTAATGGGAATATTGGAGGGATAAAAACTACAAACTATTTCAAGGTGTAAATTGCAACCACAACCAAGTTTGGTCAGAGATTCAAGCCAACATATGGGAAACGGTTCTAGAAGAAACATTGGACAATGAGAACTGGGAAGCTCAACCAAATGAAATAATTATTCTGGAATCCGGAGAGTTTTCCCCCCCATCTACTCCTCCCCTCCTTCACCGCTCTCAGTCGAAATTTTCCAACCTCGACTTCTGGTCACATCTAGATCAAAACTTCATTAAGTTAAAATTCGACAAGTCCAACAAAGAAACCTTAGACTTTTTGTATTTGGGAGAGTGTTTCGTGATATCAAGAGGCATCATCCACACATTCTCTATATCCTTGGGAAAAGAAAACAATAATGCAACTAAGATTTTTTCAATGGAACAAGGCATCCTCATAGATACTCATGAGGGTTATTCTAAGTTTATTGTTCAGAGAGACTTTTATATCATGATTCATATCCTACTCCACCTTCTAAAAGTCTCCTCCTTGAAACATATATCCCTTTTCTAGTGTTTGAAAGCACGTATCAAGTTGCTCAAACATATACTTTCCAATGTAGAGGTCATCATCCATCATCATGTTAGGCATGACACCAATAAATTGGACAAAACATTGGCTAACACAAGGGTCTGTTTATCGAGATTTACTCTCAATAGTAGATGGATATCCCTCAATAATCCTACTCTCAAAGAGGATGACACTCAACAAATAAGAGATGACTACCCATGACGAGTGTCCCAAATGTATAGAGTGTACCGCATGATGCATCCATGTTCGGATAGGTGGAGGTCTTCCTTCTCACCACATAAGACGACTTCTGGAAACATTAAGAAGGTTAGTGGATACATGGATGAGCTAATAATTCCTACTCATGGCACTTTCCACCCCCCTCATCAGCAGTACATGTTGCAATATATATTGTTGAAGGAATTGTTTTGGGTTATGAGAACCTACTCTTCCACCATTGCATATGTACCTTGACTCAAACTGAACATTTTTGTGACATCATGAATTGGTTTGGGGTTATACCTTCAGGTAGTATAAAAGGAAGAGTATGAATAGTAAGTCCAAGAAAACATTTGAGATATTTCATCGGTTTGGTTAGCTCCCCCATATTCCTTCGCATTACACCTTCAAGGATTCCCTAAATTTGGCTTATTCGATCCTAATGGTGCACATCAAGAGGACCAACCACAAGAATTTGGTAAGGCCTAAACACTTGGACATGACCAGAGTGTTAGCCAAATAGAAGAAGGAAAATACCTCCTTCTATGACATCATCTAACCATATGTGCAAGAGAATATTAATCACGTGGAATAGATAATTGGAAACCAATTCGTGGTCCTGACACCGAAGGATATCGTCGATGATTTAGGTAGAATGGAATAATATCTTGGAGACACTCACATCAGGTATACCCATTATACAAATACCTTAGTGCTCCTTTGGCATACGAAAATCCTTTTGGGTTTTGCAATCATTAATAGTGCCAATGTTCATCTTGGACTTGAGGAGAATTCTCAAAGCGTAGAAGGAACAAGATGACAAGTTCAATGCATTGGCTATGGAGCTCACAGGAAAAATATTACAATTAAATGTTTCCTCGATGAACTCATGCATCATTTACCGTAGGAAACTGATCATGGGACAAGCCAGCGATGCATCCATTGACTCTAAGCCCACGAGATCTAAGGTAACATTATGGATGATAATTAGTCTCACTTGATGCTAGTCTTCAAGCTAGACTCGATGTCTATCTGGTTAGTGATTCTTTCTTTAAATTCATAAATTTTAGATATTATGACCAATAACCCCAACATGTGGGAAAGTAGATTTTGCAGTTTTCATACCAAGATCTATACAAATAGTAAGATAAACAATAATGATAGTCTCGACCTTCATATTTTCTTTAGTTGCAATAGCTATAACTGGTTGTTAGTTTCTCCACTTTAGAGGTGTGGCTGGTCTTGTTTCACTAATGGTAGGCCAATCACCCTCTTAACTGTATCTTCTCTTTTTTGATGAATATAAACTTCTATTCCCGAACTTAACTAAAAAAAGTAACTAAGAAAAATTTAAGTGAAACTTAAGGAGTTTACACAAAAACTAAAGAGACAGAAACTGATAAATAGAGGGATGAATCCTTCAAAATTAGAAAACTATTTCATAAGATTTGATTAAATATACTCAATATAGTCGCATTTCTCTAATGATTACATAGAACTGAAAGTCTCTTGCACTTCCCAGAAAAAATATCGATTCCTTGCAAAATCTTTTGCTCCTTCATTTATAGTGATTTGACAACAACATATTCTTGATTTTCCAACTACGTATCCCAAAAATATACAATATGGATGCCCTGGGATAGTTTTTCTTTCATATTAGTCTCCTTGTTTCTACCATGAATATAGGAACACACCATCCCTTTGTGGGTCGACCAAACAATTCTCAATTCTTTGCCTTCTCACTTGTTGATGTTGAGTTTCCTTTGCTAGAAGTTGTTTGACACTTCAAGTTTAACCTTAACATGTCTATCCACAATTTTCCATTAGGAAATAATTTTGTGTGCAATGCCCACATAGACCTACAAGTAAAAATACAGTTGAAGTTGAGCCTCATAAAAATTATTAATTACACATAATAAATTAGAGATAGACAATGATTTGTCAACAACCTATTTTCCAACTAAATCCTCTTCCCATTCTCCTTATTTTACCTTTTAATTCCTAAAATCCATAAATATTTGTCAAAGACTTGAGTACCCAACAATATTAATTCTCGAGTCAAAGGATATGGTAAACCTTATTTACAAAGAGGATATAATTTGCTTATATTAACCTTGCTAGCTTTATCCACTTCATAACTCTTGCTTTGGGATATTGTATCAAATATATCTTAATGACATATTACTTAGCACTCATAATCATGGATGTATTATCTACAATAACTAGAGGAATCAAGGCTTGTTGTGATATACCATTGAGAAACTTAATCAAGTAATTAGCAACTTCATATTTTTAAGATAATTCCTACCATATGTTATTAATATTGATTTGAACACTATGCATTAAACCTTTACTTTTTTGCAAAGACTCAAATAATATCTAAATGTAATCATCCATTTGATTATTTTATCCCAAGTCTTATGTTGTTATGATATTATGCATTATTTTTCTGGCACTTGATTCAAAACATCTTGCAATGATTTCTTCAACTTTTTGTGTAGCTAATTTAAGGTGGTAAGCTCTGATTCTTTCCATGACAACTGATGTTGAATATTGTGAATGATCAATTCATTATCCTTTAAAGTAAATTGCAAGCTAGCTAAATTTTCCCCTCTAATTTAATAATTCCTAGACCTTACTAGAGAGTAATAAATTCTTAGCTTTAAAGGGGACTTTTTTCTTAGCTTTTATTAGAGAGTAATAAATTATTAGCTTTAAAGGGGAATTTTTTCTTAGCTTCACGATCACTATTTTTTTCCATTACTTGATAGGTCTATCCTCTTATTTTCAATATTAGAGAGTTATAAGTTCTTAGCTTTAAAGGGGACTTTTTTCTTAGCTTCACGACCGATATTTATTTTCATTACTTGATAGGTCTATCATCTTATTTTCAATAGTCACATCTTTTAGCTTCAATTCAATCCCTTTGACCCAAAAAAAATAAAAAAAATAACATTTAAAACCAAGTTTGTAATTTTGTTCCTTTAATTTAACATTTTCAATCACTAACATCTTATCCTCCTCACTCATGTAGTTATTAACTCCTTTGTTTGAACATTACTATATTTAGGAATTTTCAACTTTGATTTTTAAAGTATTAATATCTATTCATTTTTACTCCAACTCCAATAATGTCTTAACAATCCAAATCCTTATGATTGGTTTCTTAAATAATAATTTTATCTTCTAATTCTTAAATCCTGGTTACCTTTGTCTTATTTATAACCTTTTAATGATTGATTGAATTTCCAGCTTAGTAATTATTCCTTGTTTTTTTCTTACAACCATTGTTGTATAAATCAATTACTTTACTTTGCCACTACATCTCCAATTTGTATATGTCATTCTATCATATCTACAACATTCATCCTCCTCAAATCCATATGAACAATAATAGTCTTCTACTCCAGGTTCTTATGTCATTCTATCAACTATGATTTCTTGTAAAAATACCATAATAAATTGTTTTTTCTCATGATTTATTGCAGTAAAAAGTCATGGAGCTATTAGCTCTTCTAAGAATCTTGAGGATTTTTCTATACCTCATTTATGAAAATATACCTTTCTCGGATACTCAAAGTGGTTGAAAACTAACTTCTAATGTACTAGCCTCTAAGAGATCCTTTTCCATAGAAGTTTCAAGAACACAAGCGGATGGATAAGAGCTTATTTCTACCACAGGTGTTTCCAGTATTGTTTTTTGAAAATATTCCTTTAGAAAACAACTTCGTCTTCAACACTTTGGTCATAAACTAATAGCTCTTCAACATGTGTTATATCTCAATCTTTACTATATATGATTTGAATCATAATTTATTATTTGACTTTTTGTATTTTATAGTTCAGGCCTTTTAAGGACATCCTCACATGTTTCATTTTGAATAGGTTGACTAGATTGAAAATCAATAGGTTCACTTGATTACAAATTAACAAGCTCAATTGATATTTCTTCAACTTTTATTTTTTTGCTTACTTCTTGTTTCTCGGAAGTTTGAATAGGCTAGATTACATACTTTGTTGTTTGATTACAAATTTTTTGGAGTTGATGTCTCATTTCCATTTTTATTAACAACCATTGTTGGTATGAATTTCACTACCCTATCTAATTATTTTGAAACATTACACCCCCAAGAGCATAACGATTGAAACTATGCTACTCGACTAGGGTTGAAGTATGGAGATATACTTCATTTTTTACAAATCTTTGATGTTGTCATATTGTTCTAGTTTTTCATGCATTATAATTTTAATTCCTCCCCAACTATCCTTGTTTCCTAACCTTTCTAACTCTACATTTTATTGATGAAGGTAAGGAGTAGATTTATTGATGCCTCTTTACTTCGAAATTACATGATAGGAATCATAGTGCCAAATGAGACCTAAATCAATCTTCTGAGACTCTAAAATATTTTCAACAATGGGTAGGGTAAACTTATTCTTAACTATGAAAGGAAAAGCTCCAGTAGATAGGGTAAAATGAGTTTTCTGGTACGAAAAATGCAACTCATCATAATTTAGTCTATATCTTATATGTATTTGGAAGAAAAAAACCATGGAGGGAGATGAATTTGTAACAAGTAAGGTTGTACCTCTTAGCCATGAATTCTAAGGATAGTGTGATCCTCATAAAGATGCCATTATCCTACCCTAATATCATAAGTCAATTGAAACATGCTCCTAAATGCCAAAGTCATTCTTGTAGGGTGGTCCCCATGAAAAACAATATAAGAAAATTACACAAGTTTTTCAATGAAGCTTTAAAATCCTCATTCTTGGCAAGATTTATTATGATTGGAGCCCATGCAATAATTGGTATAGGGTTTCCCTGGACCCTAATCATGTAGCTCTCTAATTTCAAGATGTTTAAAATAATAAACTTGGATATCCAAAAGCAAGTACATCATCTAATATTTGTGCCTAAATGACCTGTATGTTTGAAAATCATACATGTAGGTATGGATGGTTTCAGAATTATATTCAACATATCGATATTTAGTAGGTGGTAAATTTGAAGGAAGTAAAAATCCTTCAAGCATATCCAATATAACTTTGTTAATGGTGTTGTCAACATCATAAATAATAAATAATGGCATCGTAGATATTACTTATCTTAAAGGATTTGGGAAAATGGAAACCCTGAGAGGGAGGTTTAACCATGGAATGGAAGTATTAATAGGTATATAATGGTGAAGGAGGTTTTATTGGACTAAGGAGGCAGGCTATTTTATTTAGTGGCTAAAACATAATTGTTAAAGAAGGATTCACCTTCAGGTAGAAGTAACATTTTATATATAGAAACTACAATACCGAGAAAAATGATTGAGAACCATCATTTGAAAATACTATCCACCAATGGAAATTGTATAATATATCATAAGTTGATAAATTTTGGAAGTGATGAGATGTAGGGATAGTTTTCTGGTATGTGTTATATTATTTGAATGAGGGTAGAAACAACCTATAATTTTTGGAAAATGGGTAATTTAATCCTGGTTAAGGGATTGGGGTTGTAATCTAATTTAGGTTAACATATTATAGTTTTGAATGCTGCATAATACCTAAATACTGTATTATAAATAATTAAGAATATTCAATTAGAAAGAGAGAGATGTGGCTCTAAGTTTTGTTGGTTTTCTTGGTTAAGGGTTTCTAGGGTAAATCTCAGTGTATTATGTGTGCCATTGTTTTAATCTCTATTTTTCTTTAGAATCTCTTTGCATTGTTTCACTTGACAAGTTTAAAACTTACATGTGGTATCAAAGCTAAATTATTGGCTTCAAGAGGACTCCTTTGTTTGCTAAGGGTTCAACTTGTTTGATAAAGCAAGTTTATCTTGGTTCTATGATAAACCTGGGTCCAATGGGAGCTTTGTAGTGGTTATTCATGTGCTGAAAAAGAATGGTGAGTAATTAAAGAAACAATATTGATAATTAACTTAATGATTAGAGCTTTGAGTTATGGAAGCTCAAAATAGAATATCTTCTAGTAGATTAAGAACAGTGGGTTGTTGTGGATATACGTACACAACCTATTGCTACGGTGAAAGAAGGCTGGGAAAAGCTAAAAATAAAGGTGAGAAGTATGATTAAACTTCTTTGATCATATATTGTATTGTTGAATGTAACTGGAGAATATAGCATCAATAATTTGTGGGATAAGTTAGGGAGTTTGTATCAGTCAAAGTTCCTAGTAAACAAGTAGTTTCTTTGAAAGAAGTTGTATCATATTAAGATGGATGACAATGATTCAGTAATGGATAATATGAATGTCTCTAATTTTCTAGTAAGTCAAATTGTCTCTATTGATATTAAGATGGAGGAAGAGGATAAGTGTATTACACTATTATGTTCCTTGCAAGATTCTTGGGACAATATGATTGTAGAGATTGGTAGTATTACTCATACCACATTAAAGTTTGAGGATATAGTGACATCTCTGTTATCAAAGGAAACAAGTCCAAAAACCAAATATATTTATAGCATGAATTCTTTGTTTGTGAGGGGTCATCCCCAAGATAGAAATGAAAGTAAGTCTTTAGGGGGGGGATCTAAATATCTAGAAATATATTTGAGGAAATGTTGGAAATGTGGTAAAGATGGGCATTATAAGAAGTATTATAGATCTTAAAATGCCGATAAAGTGAAGGGATCTAATGATTCCCATTCGAGAGAGGCGGAGACATCTACAAAAGGAGGGGATGTGTACATGGCCTCCATAGGTACCCATTTAGATCGTGATGTATGGCTAATTGAATCAGGTGCCTCTTTTCATATGACTCCTCACAAGGAGTGGTCTTGTGAATATGAAAATGATAATGGAGGTGATGTTTTCTTAGGATATGAATTAACGACTAAATCATAGGACATGGAAGATTTAAGTTGTTGATCAAGGATGGAAGGCTTAGAACTCTACCTGAGGTTTCACACATTCTAGAGCTAGCTAGAAACTTGATATCCATCAATAAGATGGGTGATGTCGGTGTATAGACTATTTTTGCAATAGAAACATGCAAAATGGTATGAGGATCAATGGTATTAATGAGTGGAGTCCATAATAGAACTCGTTACAATATATTCATAAGCATTATCACCATTGTGTGCAACTGTTCTATTATTCTCGATGGTGGAAATAAATAAGACATAACCCCTACCATCTGTTATCACTCCAGGAAACTCCTCTAGGTTGCAGATCGAGGATGCCTGATAACTTAAATGTTTTTAATGGTTTTTCTAAATGGATCAAGTCAGATGACCTAAAGGACCTCACACACTTAAGACATGCGTAAAACTCAATCAAAAGATAAGGCTTCTAACCACCAATTTTTAGAGGGTTGATAATAAGGTGAATAAATGGAGAACTTACTATGCTCGCAGATTCATATATAAAGCAATCACATATGAATGGCTAATCATAACAAGGAAAAATACTTGTAATTCAACTCATCAACACATAGATAGGATGATAGCTATCTGGCATTAGATAAAAAGAATAAACCTGAATCAGACATTCAAGCACAAGTACATAACAGAAAAGATATGGAAGCTGAACATATAATGGCAAAAGAGCTTATATTAAATGATGAATAACATGAGAAGCTTGATAACAATAAGGGTCTAAAAGTCTCCGAATTCGAACCCTCGCTTCAACATAATTCTTAGGCTTTATAGCCTTTACAAATTTATTTCAGATCCCGAAAAGTTGGATCTGATTTACTAAAAATAGATAAAAAAATTGTTTTTGTGAAATTAGGTCAAAAAACCCTAATTTAAGTAATAGTCTATCTAACTCTAATACTTGTTCACTCCTTGAACTCTTTGATAACTGTAGTGATTACTGAAGTAGAGCTATGACCTATTATCTTACAGATAAGTCACGGTTTGTCAAAAGCAGGTAGGGTTTGTGACCCTTTTCACCTTGATGGCACCCTCAAAACTAGAACAGACCCCCTCCACTAGTGCCTTTAATCAATTTTCAGCTTCATAATTCACCCCTGAGGTGTTTGTATCCGCCAAAACTGGTTTTGTGTGTCAACATATCATTATGCACCCTTTTGTGCTTTCGATGGTTAAGGAAACAGAATCCTGCGTCTGTAGACTACCGAAAGCTATGCTTTCGGTGGCTAATGAACAACTTCTATGTTCACCTAAGCCACTGAAAGCTCTGTTTCTACAAAATTTTAATCTTCCTTTTACAACTTTTACCTCTGTCCTTCTGGTATTTCTTTAATTTGCATAGGGTTTTACAGAGTGGCAACATCATGAGTTGCCTCAGGATCCTGAAAGCTTGTTGCTACCTTTGTGAGGGTTTCTAGTGCAAAGTGAGCTTGAGAGTTAGGGTTTGAGTTTTTCTTCTACAACCTCGACAGTCTAATCATTCATTAGAGCCTCGAGTTGTCCTTCATTAATCTTGGATTTATTTTTTGCAGAAGGGTATACATCCCTCTCATTTCTAGAAGAGAGTCATGCAATTCAGTACTTCTTTTGGTTAATCTTGCATTGGTTCTTTTGATTCGTCTCTCTAGGACCTCTAGTTCATATACTTTCCTTAATAGCTAGTTGATTCTCTGGGACCTAGGTTTACTTTGAACTCTTCAACATCTGCAAAAAATCTTCATGGACTGATAGATGAGGTCGAAAATGCCACCTGGAGGACTGACAGGTCATCTTTTGCCCTAAAACTTTGGCCAAATTGTTGAAAACTGGGGCTCAGAGATGGGTTTGTTTATTCAAATCTGTGACACTTGTGTATAAACCGAAAGAGGTTTTTGTAAATTAGTTTGTTGTGAGAAAAAAAATCTCTCAGTTTTCTGAAAATCGTTTTCATTTTCCCGAGATCTGTATTTCAAAAACATGTGTAAAACAGGGAAATTTTGAGATCCGAAAATTAGGGCTCAGAGATGGATTTGATTCTCCCAATATGAAATACCTGTAGGAAAACTAAGAGAGGTGATTTTTTTTGACATGTTAGGAACAAAACCCTCTGAGCGTTTTTCAATATGATTCTCCAGTTGCTCAGAATCACCGTTTTAAAATGATTCCTTTTCATAGTAAAACACCAATTTTGGTGGCTTGAAACGCCCTGAAATTTCGGTCTTAGATGCTGAAAGTCCGCTTTTGGTGGCTTAGAGACCGTTTTGAAACAACGATTAGCAACGAAAACCTATGTTTTGATTTTTTTGAGCGGGTTCTCCTCTCTACATCTTCTTGAATGTTCTTCTATGCCTGCAAAATTGAAATTCAAACCCCAGGGAAGGATACTACAATGTTGAATCTAGAGAGGACTTGGCTCAGTGAGAATGCATGAATGAAAATGGGGAATAGACTGAGGATAGGGTGCTGATTTTGAGGGGTTGAGCAGGGTAATCGTAAACTCTGGTGGGAAACTCGAGATGGCTAGTGCAGTAATCGTCCTAACTAGAACTTGATGTCTTGTGGTGGTTATATTGTAGTCACGAGACAAATGGAGGGCCACGAGAGTTTCAGGTCTTTCAATAGTCATTTCGGATTCAGAATGACCACTTCTCTGCCAACTCATGATTTCTTTTGCAGTTTCAGTGTTTTTGGTGGTTAAGAGCTTGTCAAAGGCGTTCTTCATGCTGATGGTGGTTGATATTGACGGCGGCACTAAACGTTTTTCTTTTTTTGGATTTTGGTGGTTTAGGTAGTCTTGGCTCCAGTTTTTTAGCTGCCGAAAGCTGTGATTTTCAGTGGCTAATGAACTGTTGGAAAAATCGCCTAAGCCACTGAAAGCTCATTTTCCAAAATTTTATTAAAAACAGAGTCAACAGGATTTTGGTGGTTAATGTAGTCCTGAGTCCAAATTGTTAGGTGCCGAAAGCTAGGATTTTCGGTGGCTAATGAACTGTTGAAAAGTTATCCTAAGCCACCGAAAGCTAAACTTTATTTTTTTTTGAAAAAACAGAAACAAGGCATTCCAATTTTGTTAAGCACCCAAACATATTTTATAATATGCCATGAAATCTTCATCACTATGCAAAAAATAAATTGTTCGAGTTTGACCTATTGAAAACTCATTTATTTAGGAGATAACATATGGCTCCTTCTCGAGGATGGGTACCTCCCTGTGAGGTCCCAAGAACCCCAGACCAAAATTCCTTTCCTGAAAAATAAGAATTAAATCTATCTTCTAGTGTTCCATTGGGCATGAAGTCATTTGTCCTTTATAACTGATCCCCTACAATCTTCCTGTAGCCCGCTTTGCTTATTCATGAAAACAACTGAAAATGACCTAGATGCTCAGATTAAGAGCTTATTTTCCTATCTACTCCTACTCTAACCATGTATTGATTCTTAATCAAGTAAATTCATGCTTCCAATGAAGCCATGTCATAAACTGATTTACTGAACCTGTTCTTGATCTTGACCCGAAAAATAATGGAATGCATAGCCAACAAAAAAGTGGTTTGAACTGATGATAAACCCAACTTTTAAGAAAACATATTTGAAACTTCCACAGAGTTCACGATTTTCATCGACGTTTCGAGTCCACAACAGGACTCATCATCAGGATTTTTATGTCAAGGAAGAGTTAGTGATCTTGATGAGGTATTAATACTGGTGTTCTGAGTTTCTTTGGGTGTCGATTTAGGGTTGAGTGTTTTGACAAAGTTCATATTAAAATGTTAAAGAATTTATTCTTAATTTGTAATAATATTATTAGTTATATTAATTTACTGTAGTTTATAAGAAGTTTACTTAAAGTTTTAAAGTCTTTTAATTAATTCAAATCTCTTATATACATTTAATACAAAACGTTTTTAAAATTTTATTAAAAATCTTTTTAAATTTTTTATTATTATTTAAGATTCTTTTAAAAAACATTTATTATTTAAAAAAATTTAAACATTTTTTAAAATTTTAAGTGTTGAGTTATAATATATAATGAGTTATTTAACTAGATTAGCAATTGCCAATTGATGTTCTAAAAGTTAAGGGTACTATTAAAGTTTAAAGTTTGGTGATTTGTTTTTAAAAATATTTTAATGATATTAATATTCTTATTAAAGGACTTAGTCTTAATTTTTAATCAAATTTATTAAAAAGCTTTAACAATTTAATTAAAAAGTTTCTTTATATTGGTTACTTTATAATGGTTAATAATTACTTTGTTTTTATTAATTAATAAGGTGTAGGAGTTGTTTTTCAAGAATCGAAAGCTAAGGTTTAGGAGTGTTGGGAATGCTCGTTAACGTGGGTAAAGTTTAATAATGTCAATTATTATGGTGAAGGAGCGGTGAGATCCAACTAGTACTCACTTACATGCCTCCGTCTCTGTTTATATTGTTGGGGTGTTTTCTTATTTCAAGGGCCTCCCTAAGTTTCCTTTTAAAATAATGGTCTTCTTTTGCTAGAATCTTGGTGTCCTCCAAGCATAATTGGTGTTTAGTTTTTAAGGAGTGTTCTGCTAAAGCAGAGGTTCGTATTCTTTCATTCTTGATGTCCGCTTTGTGTTCCTTTACTCTAGTGTTGAAGGAGCGACCTGTTTCTCCAATATAGCACAATCCACAAGAATAAGAAACTCTGCAGACGCCTTTGCATTGTTTTTTATCAATTGGGTCTTTAATGGGTCTCATTTTTTGTTTGATGGTTTTGACGGTTTTGAAAGAGGTAGTGATATCTTTCTTCTTGAGAACCTTAGCAATTTTGTCGGTAACCCCTTTTATATACGGTAAGTAGGCTCTAACGTTGGGTTTATGTGTATTATCATTGTTAATGATGTTGTTGCTCGCTCTTAAGGTGTGAGTGTAGGTCTTATTCTTGGTTCTATTTAAGACTTTCTTGATGTCTTTAGGGTTGTAGCCTTTGTTTTTGAAGACATTGGTGAGGTGGTTGTTTTCTTCATCAATGTGTTCTTCATCAAAAATTCTTGAAGCTCTTATGGCTAAGGTGTTAAGGACTCCTATCTTCTGGGCAGGGTGGTGGTGGGAGTCTACATGCAGATAGCTTTAAGTGTGTGTCTTTTTTCTGAATACCTTGTGTCCTAAAGTCCCATCTTTCTTCCTAGTGACTAAGACGTCTAGAAAGGATATGCTACCATTGTCTTCCTCCTCCATGGTGAACTTTATGTCATCAGAACGGTTGTTAAGGTGTTTGAAAAAATTATTTAGTTCAATTTCACCATGTGGCCATAGAACGTTGGTGTCATCAACATATCTTTTCCATCTAGAAGGTTTCAATGGGTAAGAGTTGAGGGCTTCTTTTTCAAACTTTTCCATGAAAAGGTTGGCAACTATGGGTGAGAGAGGGGAAAAAGGTTGATCTCAGACACACTATGGCTAAGTTAGTTGTGTGAGGGTTAGTGACCTCATTAATGGCTTGGATAGCCTCTTCTAGAGGGATCTTAGTAAAAAGGGAAACTATGTCAAAGCTAAGGATCTTGTCTTTAGGATCAATTCTCTATTCTTGGATTATCTTTACAAAATCATTGGAGTCTTTAATAAATGATTCTGAATTACCTACTAAGAGTTTTAAGATTTTGGCTACATATTTAGCAAGTTCATAGGTTGGGGAGCCTATAGTGTTAACAATAGGTCTGAGGGGAACTCTGTCTTTATGGATTTTGAGGAGGCCATAGATTCTGGGTGTAATTTCTCGAGTAGAAATTAGGCGTTTCTTTAAGTTGTCGTCTAGATTGGAGTTTTTAATGGCTTTCTTAACCTCTCTTAATACTTTGGAAATGGGGTTGCAGCTTAATTTCTTATAGCTCCCACTTGTGGTGAGATGTTCAATCATCTTTGTATTATACTGAGATCTGTCCATGACTACGGTGGCACCTCCTTTATCGGCTTTCATTATAACTAAGTTTTCATTGCTCCTAAGATTTCTTAATGCACGGTGTTATTCATTTGTGAGATTGCTCCTAGGTGGTTTCGATGTCCTTAAAATGATTGCGCAGTCTTGCCTGATTACTTCTTTATCTAATTTAGGTAAGCTCTGTATGTTGTTCTCTACATCACAAATGATGGTTTCGGTGGGGATTCTTCTCGGCGCTATGGCGAAGTTTAGTCCTTTATGGAGGGTGTCTATCTCGATCTAGCTGAGTACATGTTGGGAGAGGTTGACAACCTTCTTATTTACTGTTTATGGTTCACGTTAGAAGTGCATTTTCTTCTGTAGTTTTGTTAGTTTATTAAAATGTTTGGCTGTGGTTACCCATCCTTCACGATCAGGTTTGATTGCTGCATTGGCGTCTGCAGCTTTCCATAATTCGAAGTCGACTGTGGCAGCGAGTTCCAGGTGAAGTATGAAGGCGTCATGGGATAGGCGACTCAACAAGAAGCGGGTTTTCTTAATTTCTGACCTCACCATTGCGGTGCTAAGTTTATCAAAGGATGAGGAATTCCATTTGCTGCGCATGCGATGGTTTATGATGGCGAACATGGGTGTTAATTTTTCGTCTCTGCAAATTTTAAGAAAGGTTAGATCAGCTGCTCTCCTTTGGATTTTTACCCTTAGCTTCTCCAATAACTAGATATTTCGCTAGATTTCCCTTCCGTATAGGGATGTAATCTCTGTTGCTAGGTTGCTATGTTGATTTTTTTTAGAAAACATATTCCAAATTTCTACAGAGTTCATGATTTTCATTGACGTTTCGAGTCCACAACAGGACTCATCATCAGGATTTTTATGTCAAGGAAGAGTCAGTGATCTTGATGAGGTATTAATACTGGTGTTTTAAGTTTATTTGGGTGTCAGTTTAGGGTTGAGTGTTTCGATAAAGTTCATATTAAAATGTTAAAGAATTTATTCTTAATTTGTAATAATATTATAAGTTATATTAATTTAGTTTAGTTTATAAGAAGTTTACTTAAAGTTTTAAAGTCTTTTAATTAATTCAAATATCTTATATACATTTAATAGAAAACTTTTTAAATTTTTTTTTTTTAAATTTTATTAAAAATCGTTTTTTTAACTTTTTTATTATTTAAGATTCTTTTAAAAAAAAATTATTATTTAAAATTTTTTTAAACATTTTTTAAAATGTTAAGTGTTGAGTTATAATATATAATGAGTTATTTAACTAGATTAGCAATTGCCAATTGATGCTCCAAAAGTTAAGGGTACTATTAAAGTTTAAAGTTTGGTAATTTGTTTTTAAAAAGATTTTAATAATATTAATATTCTTATTAAAGGACTTAGTCTTAATTTTTAATCAAATTTATTAAAAAGTTTTAAAAATTTAATTAAAAAGTTTCTTTATATTGGTTACTTTATAATGGTTAATAATTACTTTGTTTTTATTAATTAATAAGGTGTAGGAGTTGTTTTTCAAGAATCAAAAGCTAAGGTTTAGGAGTGTTGGGAATGCTCGTTAAGGTGGGTAAAGTTTAATAATGTCGATTATTATGGTGAAGGAGCGGTGAGATCCAACTAGTACTCACATCCATGCCTCCATCTCTGTTTATATTGTTGGGGTGTTTTCTTATTTCAAGGGCCTCCCTAAGTTTCCTTTTAAAATAATGGTCTTCTTTTGCTAGAATCTTGGTGTCCTCCAAGCATAATTGGTGTTTAGTTTTTCTGCTAAAGCAGAGGTTCGTATTCTTTCATTCTTGATGTTCGCTTTGTGTTCCTTTAGTCTAGTGTTGAAGGAGCGACCTGTTTCTCCAATATAGCACAGTCCACAAGAACAAGAAACTCTGTAGACGCCTTTGCATTGTTTTTTATCAATTGGGTCTTTAATGGGTTTCATTTTTTGTTTGATGGTTTGGACGGTTTTGAAAGAGGTAGTGATATCTTTCTTCTTGAGAACCTTAGCAATTTTGTCGGTAACCCCTTTTATATACGGTAAGTAGGATCTAACGTTAGGTTTATGTGTATTATCATTGTTAATGATGTTGTTGTTCGCTCTTAAGGTGTGAGTGTAGGTCTTATTCTTGGTTCTATTTAAGACTTTCTTGATGTCTTTAGGGTTGTAGCCTATGTTTTTGAAGACATTGGTGAGGTGGTTGTTTTCTTCATCAATGTGTTCTTCATTAGAAATTCTTGAAGCTCTTATGGGTAAGGTTTTAAGGACTGCTATCTTCTGGACAGGGTGGTGGTGGGAGTCTGCATGCAGATAGCTTTCTATGTGTGCCTATTTTTTGAAGACCTTGTGTCCTAAAGTCTCATCTTTCTTCCTAGTGACTAAGACATCTATAAAGGATATGCTACCATTGTCTTCCTCCTCCATGGTGAACTTTATGTCATCAGAACGGTTGTTAAGGTGTTTGAAAAAATTATTTAGTTCAATTTCACCATGTGGCCATAGAACGTTGGTGTCATCAACATATATTTTCCATATAGAAATTTCAATGGGTAAGTTAGCCATAGTGTGTCCGAGATCAACCTTTTTTAGTTTCCAAGGTGATTTTTATGAGCAGACAACTGGAGTGGCAATGGGTTCCCCTCTCTCACCCATAGCTTCCAACCTTTTCATGTAAAAAGTTCGAAAAAGAAGCCCTCAACTCTTACCCATTACTTAAGCGGAGGGAGTGATGTTAAAAAAAAATGAAGGATTGGAAAAAAAATGGAGTTCTTGTATTTACCCTTGCTTGAATCTTTAGTTATAAAAGAAAAGAAAAGAAAAGAAAAGATTGAATGTAGTAAGTATTGCTTGAATCCTTTCATTATAAATTACCCTTGCCTTTGCCTTTGCCTTTGCCTTTGCCTTTGGAGTAATACGACCTGTTCTTTGTGTCTTAGAAATTTGGTTCAGCACTCTGTAAAAGCAAGTCCCATTTAAGCACTCTCCTCTTTTTGGTTTGATTGCGTTTGAAGGGCTCCAATGTGAGCATTATCCTTTTGAGTACATCAATAAACAAATAGATGCCTAAGTGTGGTTGAATGTGCAACTTTCGACCTCTATTTGAAATAGCTATTTAAATAAAAGAAGGGGTGTCTTGCATGAGGGCTTATCCCTTTACTCTTATTACTTATCCCTCTACTCTTATTAATTGAAAAACTTGTTCTTTCGTTCGGTGGACCAAGGGCTTGGCCTGCGTTTCCAAGTGATGCAATGTTAACATTTGTGTATATATTAAGTTGCAACGGGTTTAAGGAAGGTTTAGAATCACGACAAATGTTTTGGATGTAACTGTAAATAAAGTAAATAGTGACTGGTAGTTTATATATATATATATAACACGCTCTTTTAAGTTAAAAATATGGCTTTTAATAAAATAATTATATAGGAGTTTTGATGTACCTAATTGTTATATATATATATATATATATATATAACAAGTTTATATTTGTAATTTTTTATAATTTCCACTTGGATAGTTAAAGTGAAGAGATTTTGAATAGTTTTAGAAGGTAATTTCCTGTTTTACAATAAGGCATATATATATATAATTTTGAAATTGTTCTCTGTGAAAGAGACCTTGTGGAAAAAGGAAAGTAATTGTAACAGGATTGTAACCCTCCTTATTGGTTAAAATAATAAAAATCTTAACAAATTTTGGTGGACGTAGCCCCTCATTGGGGTGAGCCACGTATATGGGTGTCTATCTCTCTTGATTTTGTATTTTATGTGTTTATCTCTGCTAAGTGACCCAAAATAATGTTCCACAATTCGGTGATGTTTAAAGAGTATGCACTTTCTTATTTGTATAAAGAATGGACTATGAATCATAGTTTTGCACACATGAAGCATCGTTGTAAGCATCGTGGGGATGCCCTGGGTTGTAAGGCTCTTAAACTTATAAGAAAATTTTCTACATTAAATAGAACTAATTAATGAAAAAAGAGTAGAAAATTGGTTTGGTGTTGAGCTTGTAGGGATCTATAGAACCTAAAGTATTTAGTCTCATTATGCATAACTACAGGATGTAATGTGACCTAGAAACTGAGAATTAATTTTCAGAACAAACAAATTGAAATATTGAAATGGTTGAACACAAAATATTTATGAATTAAGTAGAGTTGCTATGGAGAACCCTAGAGAGGTGTTAGTTTCTGAAATTTTTGATAAGTTAGTACAGAGTTTCCAGTGAACACTCTTCTAAGGTGTTAGATTCTATTGAGTGCTCTATGATATTAAGTCCTAGGCCTAGGAAAAGAGCTACCAGTGACCACCCAGAGGAGGTGTTAGGATCTTAAGCAGAACTGCTAGAGAGCACCGAGGTAAGGTGTTAGGTTCTGTAGTGATATTTTTTGTGATGTTAAGATTTCCATATAAGAGATATGTGGGATTCCAGGTTTTGTGTAGGAGATGTTGAATTTTCTTAAATTGCTTATATGATATCTTAAAACAATTAGTCACTAGAGTATCACTGAAAGAACAACATGCACAGAAACATAAGAACACAAGAATACAAAGATTTTCCTTGGGGAAACCACAAGGGAGAAAACCCCACAAAACTTCCTCATTATAGAACTCAACCAGTGCAGTGTAAAACCCATACAACTGTTGCTCTCTTATTTATAGCGCATTAATCCTTCTCTCTCTTTCTAAGACAACTTGAGTGAGTGAGTACAAATGAATGGGAGTACCTCCCTATTTATATTCTTCAGTTGACTTGAATTCTAACCTAGTAGGGTACTATTGACATGACTTACATTTGGAGGTTTACATTGCTTCTTTCAATGTCACTAACAAGACCAAACTCATCTCCCGAAGGAGGAATACAATACATCTTGGAATATCTTCCAAAGTTACAATAATTTAACATTCCCTCTTAACTATGAAGGTATTCAACCATAGAAACATCTGCTACTACAACTGTACAATGGTCTGGTGAGACTCTATATGTCATAGGAATTTCTGGAACATTGTCTAATATATTCATCATCGATCTCAACTGGAACAACTTTTGTAATCTTCGTCTTTTGTATGCTCTTGGACATATTCTATTGTCTTCTACTGAATCATCTTTTGTACCATCTTCTATCAGTATGTGAATACTGAGACATCTTCCTGGATATTTTGTAATCTTTGTCTTTCATACGCTCTTGGACATATTCTATTGTTTTCTACTAAATCATCTTCTGCACCATCTTTTATCGGTATGTGAATACTAAGACATATTCCTGGATCTTCTTATTGAAGCATCAATATGTGAATACTGAATCATCATCTATCTCATAAGAGTATCATTGTTTTTATCATCACTGTATGAATACTAGATCATCTTCTATCATATCAATATGTGAATACTGAGACATCATCTGTAACTTTATTATCTGCATCATTTGTGTAAGTATACTAATAACATCAACAACATCATTAGCCTGTTAATTCTAAAAAGTAAACAACAACTAATGCTAGATCATCATCTGCATTACCAGCATAGAGATGTTGGAACATCGAATCCATCATCAGTATAAGAATACTGAAGTAACACATATCCACAATCATCAGTGTATCATCACTGATACGAACTCAATCAATCAACTGATCAATCATCAATACAGAAGCAAACATACATCAGAACAATACTGAACAACAACATCTCAACAATCATTAGAATAACAATACTGCATCAATTGTCTAAACATTTCAGCAATCATCGACAACCAACAACATAACAATACTGCAACAATCATCAACAATCAATAATCATAAAAAACCAACAGTATAGCAATACTGAGGATACATATTGCCCTTCAATGTCTCGGAGCAGCATCATGGTGAGTTCTTTGGTAGATCCACCCAGGCATTTTGTCTAACTTACTAACTCTTTCGAGCCAAACAAGCCTAGGTAGACAGATGGATCTCCCTGGGAACCAAACAATCCTTGTCTGGCTTACTAACCATTTCGGGCCAAACAAGCCTAGCCAGACATACTAATCCCCCTAGAATTGTCAAGCCTTGTCTAGCTTACTAACCCTTTCGGGCCAAACAAGCCTAACTAGACATACCCTCCACTAAACTGAGCTACTCACCACTGCATCCGTCATCCAACTATTGTCACTCCCTCTTTCAAGAGAGGTCCTTTCGGAATACACCAAGATTGTCTCAAAAGTTTCAAAATTTACACGAGCCAAAGGATTAGTCAATACATCTGCTACTTGTTCCTCTGTGGGAATAAACTTGAGATTTACAGCTCCCTTATTAACCATGTCTCAGATGAAATCATATCTGATCTCAATGTGTTTTTACTTATAATGAAACATGGGATTCTCTGTCATCTTGATACAACTTTGATTATCACAAAGGATATCAGTGACATCTATCTCTACATAGAATAATCCTGCCAACATATTTCGAAGCCATACTGCTTCACTACATGCTGAACATGCTGCAATGTATTCTGCCTTTGCCGTACTAAGTGCAATACCAGTCTGCTTTCTACTGAACCAAGAGATCTTGCCTTATCCCAGACTAAAACAACATCCTGATGTAAGGCTTCCTATCTTTGGAACTTCCGCCCCAATATGATTCTGCATATCCATGTAACTTGATCTCACCATTAGATGTATATCTGATCCCATAATCTAAAGTTCCCTTTAGATACCTCATCACATGTTTTGCACCAATAAGGTGAATGTGTTTAGGATTCACCATGTATTGAATTAAGGTATTTACTGCAAAACATATATCTAGTCTTGTATTGGTTAGGTACATGAGTGAACCAATAATCTATCTATATAGAGTAGCATCAACAACTTCTGAAGTATCATCATTCAATAGCTTCAAACTTGTGGTCATCGGAGTAGTAATAGGTTTACAATATAGCATTCTAAATATTTTTAAGATTTCAATAGTATATTTTCCTTGGTTTAGAAAAATATCATCTGGATATTGCCATACTTCAAGACCTAGAAAGTAATGCATCATTCCAAGGTCTTTCATTTTGAATTCTGTGACAAGTTCCTTCTTACATTCGATAATCAACTTATCTTCTCTTGTCAAGAATAGATCATTTACATATAACAACAAAATACAAATTCCATCATCATCAATATTATAGTAGAGGTTGGAGTCTACTTTACTTTTAGTAAATCCTAAGCTCATTAGAAATCCATCGGTCCTTCCATACCATGCTCTAGGTGCTTGCTTTAATCCATACAATGCTTTCTTTAGCTAGCATGCATGAGTCTTTTGATCATTAATCTTGAATCCTTGCATTTGTTTGATATATACTTCTTCTTCAATCAAGCCATTTAGGAATTTCGTCTTCACGTCCATTTGATGTAGCTTCCACTTCATGTTGGATTCCAAGGCAAGGACCGTTCTTATTGAGGTGTATCTAGCTATTGGAGAAAAGGTCTCTTCATAATCAATTCCCTTTTTCTGAGAGAATCCTCAGGCTACAAATCTTTCCTTGTATTTTTCTATACTTCCATCTGCTGAGTGTTTAGTTTTGAATATCCACTTCGAGGATACCACTAACTTGTCCTTTGGTCTTGGTACTACTTCGCACACATCATTCTTTATAATGGATGAGTATTCCTCAACCATTGCATCATCCCACTCTTTCTATTTTATTGCCTCTTCAAAAAAAGTTGGTTCTTTATCAACTAAATCAAGCATCAAGGCCATATAGTTGGGATATGATTTTGGCTTCTTCCTCTCTCGGATGGCTCCTTTAGGACCACCATGTCTTTTTGCTTCTTCAATTACTTCACGGGACTAGACAGGTTCTCTCTTTCTAGAAATCAATTCATTTGGTAAATCTTCAGGTAGCTAAGGCTCTATCATATCATGCTCTTCATGTGTCTGGACTTCTTCTTCATTTATGAATTCTTTAGTACTTTCAACAATTTTAGGAGTTTCATGATCCTCTTCATCTTCCTTGTATTTCCTTGATTTTCTAAAGGTTGTATCTTCATCAAATGTAACATCTCTGCTAAGTTCAATTTGATGGTATCCTGGGATATATATTCGATAAGCTTTTGATTTTTCACTATATCCTACAAACAATCCCTTCTTTTCTGAAGGATCTAACTTTGATCTTTTCTCCTTGGGAATATGAATGTACACAGGACAATCAAATATCTTTAGATGACTTACCACTGGTTTTTCTCCGGAAAACATTTCTTCTGGAGTTTTGTTCCCGAGGGCACTGTGAGAAATTATGTTTTGTACATATACTGTTGTTCTTTCTGCTTCTTCCCATAGGTACATTGGGAGATCTTAATAATGTATCATAGCTTTCACAGCTTCCATGATAGATTTGTTCTTTCTTTTCACCACACCATTTTGTTGTGGATTGTAGGGAATGGTGAGCTCCCTCTTAATCCTGACTTCTTTACAGAAATCATTGAATTCATTTGAAGTAAAATCTCCTCCATTATCTAACCTTAGAATCTTTATTTTATTCTCAGAAAGGTTTTCTACTAGGGCCTTAAACTCCTTGAATCTTTCAAACACTTCATCATTCTTTTTCAAGAAGTATATCCAAGTATTTTTCGAGTAGTCATCAATGAAAGAGGAATAGTAAGAGTACCCACTTAATGAAGTGGTTTACATTGGCCCACAAATATATGAGTGAATAATATCTAATATCCCTTTTGCCTTACTATCACTTTTTGGAAAGGGATTCTTAGTATTCTTCCCTTGTGCACATCCTTTGCACACTCCTTCATGTTCTATCTGAATTTCTGGTAAACCAAATACGACCTTGCTTACAATTGGAAGGGCTTTGTAGTGAACATGAGCAGGCCTTCTGTGCCATAGCTCACATGGGTTAATGGTACAGGTTGCTAAGGCAGAATCTATATGTCCCTTCAATTTGTAGAGTCCTCCTTCTTCAACTCCAATCTCCACTGCATCATCGATAATCTTGCCTTTGGTCCACATGAGGACTTTTCCATCCACAAAGGAAACTCTGAAGCCTTTCTTGTCTAAGGCTGAAATGGAAAGGAGATTCTTCTTTAGTCTTGGGACATATAGGACATACTTCATTTTCATAGGCTTTCCAGAATACAATTTATAGGATGCTTCTCCTATTCCTTTAATGGGATATTGGGAATCATCTTTGAGCATCACTTTGTGTGGGGATTCCTTTTGTTCAAGGCATGAGAGTGAATCCTTGAAACCAATCATGTGCTTGGATGCACCACTATCAATCAGCCAGGTATATTTCCTGGTGAGACTGATACTGTTAGAGCAGATATCAGAACATACTCTTCACTGGAGTCTTCATCCTTCTTTGCTTCCTCTTCTACTTATCGATCACTATCTTCAGCAGCATGGGCCTGGAACCTTCTCATCTTCTTGAGTCTTTATGCTTTCATGGGACAATTAATGGAAGCGTGTCCTAACTTGTGTCAAGTGAAGCACTCAAAATTTGAGAAGTCTCTCTTGGGTCTTTAAACCCTTGAGATGATGGTCATGACTCTTCCTTTTTCCTTTGTTGTGGGAATTCAAAATTGACCCTAATTGTCATTTATCTTTTCTTCTCTGGCTGCTATCCTCTCTTCTTCTTGGACACATTCTTCCCATAACTTCCGGAATTTGGTTAGTTTCCTTCTTGAGAAAATTCCCCGGATAAAGGCTTCCCAATCTCTTGGAAGGCCATTCAAAGTTATCATTACAATCTTTGCTTCTTCAACCATGTCACCAATGGCTTCCAGCTCATCCTTTATTTGAGATACTCTTGTAAAGTAAGATTGAATAGCCACTGAATGTTGAGTTCTTACACTTTTGAGTTGATTCCTCAAGGTCATTTTCCTATTAATGTTTCTTCCTTCAAATAGATATGATAGGGCATCAAACATTTCTTTTGGAATCTCCATGAATGATACTTGAGGAATTGGGTTATCTTTGATGGAATCAGCTATGATCCTTTTAGCTATGATCATATCCTTCTTGTGCTTGGATTTGGATTCATCTCCTTCTGGTTCTTGCACTTCCTCTTTCACAAACTTGTCTAGATCATTCTCTTGGAGGATGAGCATGATCCTATACTTCCATGCTCTAAAGTTTTCATCCCCTTCAAGATTTTCATCTAGCTTGAAATTATTTTTCATCTTTAGAATACTAAGAACCTAAAATGGAAAAAGATGGAAAGATACTTACTTGCAGAAATCATCTCCTGACTGACCTCCTTCTCGATGTCCTAGGGTTTGAAGCAGAAACCCTAATTTTGCAGCTAGGATCACATGTGGAGCTAAATAGTGGAAAAGATATGCCTTCTCAAGGCAAGGTAGACTGTATCTTCCTTTTTCTGAGATTGATGATGAAACCTCAGGAAAAATGAAACCCTAGTTTGTCCCAGCAACAATAATAGGTCCAAAAATGAAAATTCTTGGAATTAAGTTTTGTCTCCATAGAAAGATGCGCTCTTTAGAGGTGAGTTGGGAGAGAGTTGTTTTCTGGTTGATCTATGGAGGGATTTGTTCAGAACAGCAAACCCTAGTTGTGCAGTGCTTCCTTTCAAGATGGCTCTGATACCATGTTGAATTTTCTTAAATTTCTTAGGTGATATCTTAAAAAAATTAGTCACCAGAAGATCACTGAAAGAAAAACATGCATAGAAACATAAGAACACAAGAACACAAATATTTTCCTCGAGGAAACCACAAGGGAGAAAACCCCACAAAAATTCCTGAGTATACAACTCAACCATTGCAGTGTAAAACCTAGACAACTGCTGCTCTCTTCTTTCTTGCGTACTAATCCTTCTCTCTCTTGCTAAGACAACTTGAGTGAGTGAGTACAAATGAAGGGGAGAACCTCCCTATTTATATTCTTCACTTGAATTGACTTCTAACCTAGCAGTGTCGACTTCTCTAACTAACTGGGCCCACTTGACAACTTGACACCACAAAATAACATTTATTATATTAACACTTGGGTACTATTGACCCGAATTACATTCGTAGGTTTACATTGCTTCTTTCAATGACGCTAACAAGACCAAACTCATTTCCCGAAGGAGGAATACAATACATATTGGAATATGTTCCGAAGTTACAATAATTTAATAGGAGATACGCCTGAGAGCTGTAAAAATTTGATGAAGGGTATCGTCCTTATATCGGATGAATATTATATATACAGGTTGAGGAGGCCTGCATGTGAACTTGTGGTTCCGTGAAGAGGTGACCCTCAAGTATATATGCATGTTAGAACTTCTTAAACAAGATTTCAACCAAGAAACACTTGGAACATTAATGTCACAAAAGAGGTATGCATGTCAATAATATTTTTGGTATTTTATGCACCATGATATGATGAATGCTGAAAATATTAGCTATAAATTATGTATGAGGGGATTTCTAATGTGACAAAACTGATAAAAAGGTTGTTTTTATATGCACTGGTAATACCTAATTAGTGTGTGTTTCGGAATATGTGAATAAATTCATGATTATTCACATGTTATGTTAATTTAATATGATTATCTATGATGTGAAACTAGTGAAAATGATTGCGCCGAGAGGCGCATTCTACAGCCCGTATGAAGTAGAAGTGTAATTCCGTGCTCAATGTGGAGATGACATGTGTCACTTAAAAAAGTCGGCTTAATATCTATATATACAAGTCGGCTTAATAATTTCTCTTATATATATATCCCCAAAACAAATAAATGAATCAAAACAACTCTACACACTTCAGAATAACCGTGAGATAAATTTCAGAGTTTGTTTGTATGCGAATGCATGTAATTTGAGTTTCGTGTCAGGTGGGTAAACTGTTTTCAATGCCAAATAAAGGCCAAATAAATAATGTTTTATATGTATTTAAAAGAAATAGTTTGATGAGAAAGCTAGATCTCGTAGAGTCCGGTATCTATAAAATATGATATACGCATAAACTATTTTCCAGGCCAAATAACATTTACAGTTTATATGAGTAAATTCCAGTTAATTAACACAATAACAATTGGAACATTGGATTATTTTGATGTCTCCAGACCTCAGTTGGATTATGTTAAGACATTTGGAACATTAGCACAACGGCCATGGTAGGCTCGGCCCCCTTAATTAAGTTTGAGGCTCACATTCTGCCATCAACGGTATGCTTCTCCTAAATAACCTGATCTGCAACAGAAGAGTCTCCAAAGACCAGAAACCCAAAATCTCTGGCTCAGCCAACATCCACCACATTGCCGTAGTGACCACAATAATCCTTCGGCCTCTCTTTAGAGGTGTCCGATGATATTCCTCCAATAAAAATCTATAAAAGTCTTGCCATTATAGTTTTACCCACCCCGCCGGTTTATATTGGTTTTTGTTATTATAATAGCAGAGAGAGATTTGTGTTTTATTATTATAATAGCAGAGAGAGAGAGTAGGCTTACTCAGCTCGGCCCATTTTCTGAATATATGCACAGGCATGCAACCCTAAATTCGTAAAAACCAAGGAATAGAAATGAGAGGTTATAATATATTTGTTCTCCATCAAGTTTTGTCCTTTTTTTTATTTTAATAGCAGAGAGTATTATTAATATATTTGTTATTAGAATTTGTTTGCAATTGCTTAAAATGCATATAGTTTATTAGTGTTGTTTTAAATGTATGTATGTGGAATAAACAAATTGTTTAAAATGCATGTTGTTTAAAACTATACAAAGGCTTTCATGTTTTAGACTATTTTCATGTTGTTAATTATATGTATATATTAAGACATGTAATTTTAAAAATAGAAAAAAAATTCAAATCCTTAGAAAAATTAGAAAAAAAAAACATTCTGAAATTGATAAATCTTTTATTTTTAATTACTATAAACTTAAAAAATTACTTTTTTTTTTCATTTTTTGATGTTGCTTTGAATATTATTGATCACTATGCATATTCTTGACATTGTTTTTATTTTATATAGGATTATATATATTGTAAATTATTCAAATTTGATCTTCAAGATGTCAATTACTAATGGGGAACTAAACAACAATAATGTTGAAGATGTATGAAACCAACAAGACA